>UCOH01011424.1:0-23023 GCA_900474275.1 Synergus japonicus | reverse complement strand
TATATATATATATATTATATAAAGCACCTAAAGTTCATAGACGGTCGAATTAACGAAAAGTCTTTTCAAATCTCCTTGCAATTGAATGTGAGGAAATAAATAAATAAATCTCCTGAAAATTAATACAAAGGTTATATTATCGTATGTATAAGTCCTTTAATATAAGATATCATTTCACTGCTTTAAGTGCTAATACATACAATATTATTGTATTGAAGTATGGTGTGGTCCCCATTTATAATGAAACTCAAAAAAATACGACACCATTATCTCTACTAAACTTCTCTAGAAGCATTGAATTTTGAGCTTTGTTCACTAAGGGGAATGAACGTCTATGAACTTCAGTGAACTTTATGTTGTGAGTTTGGGTCAATGATCCAAACAACTAGTTAATATCAAATATAATGATATTTATTTATTCACTTAATGTTTTTATAAACAACTGCCCGGCTGCAACAAGCAGCACGTCCTGCCGGTACGCTTGTTAGGACTATAACTATCTTATTCTACTTCTGTTCTCACAGACAAAAAGTGCCTGAATGTTACTACGCGACATTGATTACTTAGGTGTCAAAGATATGAGCATCCTAGAGGTGTTCTTTGACACCTCGCAATTCTCAATCGGACACTCTTTGCTGCATCAGCGTGAGAAACTATTATATGCTTATACAAATTATCTTATACTCAACATCTCCCCCCTTAAGATGAAACTTTAAGGGTGTATCTTAAGTTCAGAAATTTCTTCTTGCCCTTCGTTTAGGTACACTCGTTAATGATTCCAGACTGATAGATACTTCTGGTTGTGTTTCTGCAATATGTCGAGAATGTCCATTATTGCCAAAACTACAATTTATATAAGAACAATTTCCGATTAACATTTTAAAAGTATTAATTAATGCTCTTACAATCCCTAACTTATAAGCTATTAAAAATACAGTTAATCCTAATGCAGTATATCCTGCAATATGTAACCAAGAATAATCCTTTTCCGTCCACGTTAATGTTCTTTTTCATTTAGCTATTAATTCTACTTTCTCATTTAGATTTTCAATAGTAGTTCCTAACGTCTTTAAATTTTCAGGGCTTATTCTTTTTTCGGTGATTAATTCTAATAGAATCTCTTCCTTGTCTAATTCTTTTAAAGTGTGATTTAAATCTATTTCTAATCTATTCTCTTTAATATACTAATTTTTCCTAAGTTTTTCATATTTAAAAGTTCAGTTTCAGAAGTGGGTATAAACATGGTTTGAGTTTGATCTAATATAATCAAATGATCATTTGGTATAATGAGAGAATTGTAAAACTATCCTATCTGAGGTATTGGTATAGCTCTAATTAAGTTGTACAATTTTTCCTCAAGTATAAAAGGAATATGGAGAAGAATCAACGCTCTTTGGTTTTTAAATGTTATCGCTATATCGCTAGAAACGATTAAAGTAGAGAAATATCGTTCTTTCAAAGGTACAGGAAAATTTGTCACATGTTTTTGTTCACGTAATTTATTAAACAAAGTGATTGCGGAGATTATGTTGGGGTGAATTATCCCCTTTTTGACATCAGTTAATAAGCTTTCCAACTTAGATAATGAATATTCCTGCCTGTCTAAACTATCAATTAATTCTAATAAAGCTTCATTGATCATTAAATTATATTCATTGATTTTAGATAGATTCGCTACTTTCTAAATTTCATGTTGATTTCTGCTGCTTGATTTTTTAAATTACTTCTCAGTTCCGATTCATCTTTTAGGGAGTTTAATATTAAATTAGTCTGGTTTTTAATAATGTGAGCGATTTCTATATTATCCGATCTAAGTTTGTCTAGTTCTTCGTTGTAATACTGAGCATCTTTTTCATCTAAAGTGCCGAATAAGGTTTTTGATATATCGCCGATGAAATCAAATAAACCACGTTTTATTCTGTTGGTTTGACCTGTTATAAACATTACATTTTGCATTCTTTGATTAAAACCCATAATTCGTTTATTTCTATTTTTAATTCTCGCATACGCATTGCAGAAAAGAGGTTCTCTTGTACAGGTATGACTTATAGTATTTAAAGCTATTCTAATCGTTTCCTGATTATGTTCCAAATACTCAAAATCTATACCTAACACGATTTTCCAATACTGGTGATACATTTTAATGTCGTTAAGTTTTTCAATGTATATTATATCACCATTCTTTAGAGGTGTTATTTTAAATGGCTCCGCTCGTAGATGGATAACTATTATTAATAGAAGTATTATCAGCTCATCTGAAACCGAAAAATAAGGCTTAATGTCTGACCTATGGTACATCTTGCGATCTAACCCTATTTTTATTTCGAAGCTCACTTGATTCATTTTATTTAATACAGTATATGGTTCTTTCCACAATTCTTCAAATGATTTAGGATTGACGTTTCGGATAAGGACTAGGTCATTTCTGTGAATTGCAGGTAAAGGTTTAGGAAGTGGGTCGATATTTTGATTTTGTTGTACCTCGATTCTCTCTAGGGCATTTGCTAATTTATTCTCTGTAATAATACGTTGAGTTTTTATTATTTCTTCTAAATCTCTATTGTCCATATCCTCGTCAAAAATAGTGTTAGCATATGATAGAGTGTCATCCCATGCTTTTTCAATTGCATAATGTCTAATGAATTCCTTCAGAATCGCATGTAACCTTTCATTTTTTCCATTGCTTTGAGGGTGATAATAATCATTAGATGTAAAAATGTGATTAATTTTTAATTTGAACATCAAATCACTAAATTCTCGTGATGTGAATTCTGTGCCATTATCGGTTAAAATAATTTTTGGTATACCGTGAATCCTTAAAAACGTAGTCCACAGTGCTTGTATCACTGCTGCTGAAGATTTGTCCTGTAACGATTCAATAGTTAAAAATCTCGTCAAATAATCTTGAACTACTAAAATGTATCTGTTTCCCTTCTCTGTAGTCTCATAGGGTCCCATAAGATCAATTGAAATTTTTTCGTTTGGTTTATGAGGAATGTCTGGTGCAGAATATTGATAATTTCGCCTATATGTATTCTTATTCCGTTGACAAGTGTCACAGGTTTTGATATATTCTTCCACATCTTTCGTCATGTCGGACCACTCGTGTCGTTTTTTAATTTTTTGAAGAGTTTTTTCAAGAGCATAATGTTCTCCTAGAATTCCTTCATGAGCTTCTCTCATTACTTCTTGCTTATTAAAATACACAGGGGGTCGGTAGATGAACACGTTAATTTTTTCTCCTATTCAGTTATTATCCATAAGATTAATCTTGAAAAATTCGGCTTTATCTGAAGGACTATTCTTGCGAAAGTATAATCTGATGATTTTTAATTATTCTCGGTACTTTTTTGTTAGCTTCAATCTGGGAATTAGATTCATTGACTTCCCCCACCTGTCTTTCACTGTCTTCATCAGAAGAACCTTCACTTATGAGTTCGTCCGCGTTCATTCTTTTCATAATGTGTACTTGGTCCCTGTCTTCATACTTTACTCTAGATAGGGCATCCGCGTTAGTATTCATTCAATTTTCCTTTTTTATAAACAATTTCAAATTTGTATTCCAGTAATTTCAATCTCCATCGCATAAGCCTTAAACACGGATCTTTTACATTCATAAGCCATATTAAAGGTTTATGGTCTGTTATTATTTTAAATTAGTCGCTGCTACAATGGCAAGCAATTCCTTCTCTGTCGTTGAATAATTAACTTCACTTTTATTCAAAGTTCTCGAAGCATATGAGACAGGTTTATCTGCGCCAATAGGACCTTGTCATAATATTGCTCCAATAGCGTAATTGGATGCATCAGTTGTCAAAATAAATTCCTGATTCCAATCCGGATATGTTAGCACAGGAGCTGTGATTAAGCAATTTTTTAATTTATCAAAGGCATATTTTTCTGCTTGTCCAAATTCGTATGATACATTATCTTTAAGTAATCTAGTCAAAGGTTTAGCAATAGTCGAAAAGTTTTTTATAAATTTTCTATAATAGCCCACAAGTCCCAAAAATTGTTTTATTTCTTTTGCGTTTTTTGGTTCGGGATAATTTTTTACTTTGTCAATTCTATCAGGATTAGGTTTTATTCCGTCAGCTGTTTTATAATGTGCCCTAAGTATTCAAGTTCTGACCTAAGGTATTCACACTTGTCGGGTTGTAATTTAAGATTAATTTGCTTTAATCGTTGAAATAGTTCTTTGAGATTATCATTATGTTCTTTTAATGTTTTTTCGTAAACGACAATGTCATCCATATAAACAAAACATCCATTTCCTATCAAACCTTTTAATCCGTTGTTCATCATACGCTGAAATGTTGGAAGTGCGTTCTTCAGTCCAAAAGGCATCCTGGTATACTCGTAATGTTCGTCTGTTGTGCTAAAAGCTGTTTTTTCCTGATCTTTAGGGTGCATTCCTATTTGGTGGAATCCGCTCGCAAGATCAAAAGCAGAAAAGTATTTAGAATTTCCTAACTGATCTATTATTTCGTCGATAATCGGTAACGGGTAATTGTCACTTATAGTCTTCTCGTTTAATTTCCTATAATCAATTACAAGACGCGATTTAACTTTTCCAGATGCGTCCTTTTTTCTAGGTACTACCCAGAGTGGTGAATTCCATGGTGAAATTGAATCTTTTATTATTCCTAATCGAAGCATATCTTTTATTTGAGTTTTAATTTCTTCTTGGAGCATTTGTGGATAACGATATTGTTTTGTATGAATAGTCAGTGGTAGGAGATCATTTCCTAATGGAAAAATATCATTGTATGAAGTAATGATCTCCTGAATTTCATCCTTTCCTTCTGTTATGTGTGATAACCGAGTTTTAGACAAAAGTTCTTAGATTCTTTCTGGATTATATTCTGTTTTATTAGTATTCAAGAAACACGTAATAGCATCTAGCCACTGTTTTTCATTAATTTCATACCATTTTTAAAGTTTAGCTTGATTTTCAATTATGAATGGTTTTCCATTCTTTAGATGTGTTACCATCGCGAATCCTTTTATGAAATTAACAAATGCTAATTTATTTTGCGATTCGTCTGGTTTAACAACGTGTAATATTTTTGGTTCTATTCTCATAGTTCCTTTTTCGAAATCAACTGCGAATCCTAATTCTGATAAAAAGTTCATGCCCAGTATTCCCGATCCTGGGAATGCCATGTTGTCATCTACGACTTGAAACGTGCACAATTTATTGTAAATTTGTAAATCAACTGCATATTTTACTTTTACTTGTTAATTATTGATGTTTGTAATTCTTATTGGTTCATATCTTCTAAAGTATTTTCCCTTTAACATCGACTCTTTTATAACTGACATATTGGCCCCAGTATCTATCATGAATTTTCCTTGTTCTAATAAGTTAGAGAATTTCAACAAAACATATGGAGTATCTGATCTATGTCTGGGTTTTGGAATTGGTCGTTCGTCGGCATCGACGGATGTTTCTCTTCTAAATTCTCCTGGTTCTAAAATACTTGATCTGGAGGTCGGCTTGTTGAGGCAATTGACTGAAAATTTCGAGCCGCCTGTCTTGAAGGATACCCTTTTTGTTTAGAATAGCATGTATCTTCGCGATAACCCGGATTTTTACAGTGATTACAAATGGTTTTAAATTTCCATTTCCGCTTTTCGGTTTAAAACCTTTTTTGGGTTGATTTTTGAATTTTGGATAGTCGGTACCAGGTTGTTGGTATCTGCTTCTTTCGCGTAACCCGATATCTATTTCCGATGCTTTATTAAAAGCACCATTCAAAGATCTTGGATTTTGAGATCGAATTCTAATTTCGTATTCTTCGCGTAATCCTCGTAAAAATGCTTTAACCGAATTTTCAGTCTCAATTTCGTAACGTAAATTAATTTCGCTGGATTCAATATTCATATTATCAATGAAATGTCGTATTTTGTCTTGGATTTTCATAAATCTTGTTATGAAACTCTCTAGACCTTCATTTCTTCCCATTATTGCTAAATCGCGTTGTTTTTATAACGAGTATAAGGTTTCTCTGTCTCCGAATAATAATCGTAATCTATCGAATAATTCTCCGTACGTTTCAACTCCGTCTACGCGGCCGCATCCTTCTGCACGATCTTTAAATTTTTGAGCAATAATTGCATTTAATAGAATTCCACGTTCATTTTTCTTAGTTTTATTTTTCGCTCGTTTAATCAATTGGATAAAGTTCTCGACTCCTGTTCCTTGAAAATCAGGAACTAGTTTTAACATTTGGGAAAAATCATATCGAACATCTGATGAAAGATCTTCATCCTCATCATCACTTGGCATGAATACATAGTTCATTTCTATTTTCAGGCTGAATAACGTTTATACGCCCATCATTTTCTAGACCGTTCAGTCTAACTTCTAATCTTTCTAATTTGTCTAGGATTTTTTGGAGAGGATCAGGAGAGGTTGATCGCGACAAGTTTTTTGCGGTTAAAAATATTTCCCTTCCTAAAATCTCGCTAATACTTGTTGACGCTTCGGATTCCGAAGAATTGCCGTATGTTTTATCTCTATAATTTGACCACGCCAGTTTTCTTTATAGAAATGTTCAAAATATTTGTTTATATATTTTTCTAAGTCTATTTTTCAAAGTATTCACGCTATAATAATTCGCAAAAGGTCACAGATACCTTTAAATTTTCCTTTCCTCTTGAGTCTCGAAACTTCAACGTCCTCTGGAAGTGTCCTTTCTTCTTTCATTCTTGGAAGTCCTCTTCGAATCTCCTTTTAGCTTTTGCAGCAAGGAGTCACTAACAAGCCTACTTAGTTCAGACTGCTACGTATTTCCCTTTTTTTCTTGTGTTCACTTGTGTTCATAGCACTTCACAATTTAATTTTCATTATTTATTTTTATTTTCTTATATATTTTTTCACTTTTGTTCGTTCACTGGGATATTTTAATTGTGAATATCCCACCGCTGCCACCAGTTTATGTCGTGAGTTTGGGACAATGATCCAAACAACTAGTTAATATCAAATATAATGATATTTATTTATTCACTTAATGTTTTTATAAACAATTGCCCGGCTGTAACAAGCAGCACGTCCTGCCGCCACAGTGGGTTAAAAAAAAATTTTGCGGACAAATTGATATTCAGAAGCTATTTCTGAACCGATTTGAACCTTTTTTTTTAAAATTAAAGCTTATAAAATGCCGCACAAAACTGTCGATCCATATTTTGAAAAAAAATTTCTTTTTTTTTTATTTAATAACAAAAATGAAAAAAAAATTTCTTTTTTGAGTACCGAGTTTCGAGAAATACTTGTATTCAATCCCAAATTCCTAGAATCAATGAAGCAACTATCTAGGAAAGTTGTCCAATAGCTTAGAAATTGTTTAAAAATTTATTGAATTTGTTATAAACAAATAAGTGGGTAAAAATGAATTCATGGGGATTGACAGTGATTCGTCAATTTATTCGCACTAAATATGAGTCATTTATAGACAGAACCCGATTTTTAACTAAATTCATGAAAGAGAATAAATAATTTGTTATTTCATAAATAAATTTTATAAACAATTAACCATATCAGGTATTTATGATGAAATAAATGAAGTTTTTTCTACTGAATCGGCCAAAAATTATAGACAAATGTCACTTACTTACCCGATTTAGTCATTCAATAATAATTAAAGATTGTTTAAACAAATTTAATTAACAAATGCACTGTTTAGCTATTTTTAGTGGTATAAACTTGGTTCTTTCAACATAATCAAGTGTAAATGACTAATTTTAAAACCTTTAGGGAGTTTACATGACAATAAACAATTTTAATTATTAACAACAATTATATAAACAAATTTTTATCAGCTTCGGAATTTTTAGAGAAAAAAAATGTGTTTCTGTGATTCATGAGCAACTTATTATTTAACAATGACTCTATGCTATCAATCAATAACAATGGATAATTTTTTTAACAAAAGTAATTAACAAATGCATTTCTCGACTATTATTAAAAATAAAAACTCGGGGTTTTCAACGTATCTTATTGTTTATAACTAACTTCTGAATATTTTTGTATACTTTGCATTCAGCATCTGATGAGTTGTTATTCGCGCGCAATTTAAAATTCTAAAAAATATTATATTATACGCTATACGCATGCGCAATTGATGTGAATATACAAATGAAGAATTTCTTGACATTTTGGACTTTTGTCTATCTGTGTGTGTATCTGTAGATTTTTAGTTTGTGAGCACGATAACTTTCGAAAGAATTGACCGATTGGATTGTCCTTTGGTATACTCTTTTAGTGTCCTAAAATGAAGGTCAAGTTCGTTGGCCAGCCATTTTGGATAAAAATTGAAAAACTGGAGCATTTTGAAAATTTTTGAAACCACTTTTTTTTCAATTTAAAACTTCTAATGACGGATATTCGTAGTACTCAAAAAGACGAACAATTTTTCTTAATGACTTTTTTGGATAAAAAAAAATTAAAAGACTTATAACATTTTGAAAATCCAAAAAAATGAAATAAAACTTGAATTAGAAGCCAAACAACGCACGATATGAAAAAAAGTCTAAATATGAAAAATGTTTCTTTCTGAACACTCTATAGGATAGGCATATTAAATTTTTCAATTTCCTTAAAAAATCTAAAATTCAAATTTTGAGCCAAATAACGCGAGATACAGAGAAATTGATAAGAAACATAATTATTGGCCTTAAAAAAATCTACAAGTGCCCCTTCAACCATTTTTCAACAGGATGAGTAGTTTTCGTTTCAATCATGAAAAATATTGTTAAACAAAGCCGAGTGCGAAACGCGAGGTTTAAATGAAATATCGAGCGCGAAGCGCGAGTGCCCTGATGAGAATGTGCTCCTTAAGGTCGATAGAACCTTAAGTAAATTAGTTTTCGTTCGCATTCCATTTCATTTTGTAGTAATTTAAATTTAAAAAATAGGTGCCAGCGCGCAAGCGTCCCGAATGGCGCAAGCTCCTCGAAGTGTGCAAACGTCCCGAAGGGCGCAAGCGTTGCGAAGCGCGCAACACGCGTAAGCGGGCAGATTTTTTTTTTCATTTTTGTTATTAAATAAAAAAAAAAGAATTTTTTTTTTCAAAATATGGATCGACAGTTTTGTGCGGCATTTTAGAAGCTTTAATTTGAAAAAAAAAAGTTCAAATCGGTTCAGAAATAGCTTCTGTATATCAATTTGTCCGCAAAATTTTTGTTAACCCACTGTGTACCGGTACGCTTGTTAGGACTATAACTATCTTAGTCTACTTCTGTTCTCACAGACAAAAAGTGCCTGAATGTTACTACGCGACATTGATTACTTAGGTGTCAAAGATATGAGCATCCTAGAGGTGTTCTTTGGCACCTCGCAATTCGCAATCGGACACTCTTTGCTGCATCAGCGTGAGAAACTATTATATGCTTATACAAATTATCTTATACTTAACATTTAGTAAATGAAATAATATATTGACATTTTTATTGGTAATAGAAGTTCTCAGAAATCTCCGAAGATAATTTTTATCTAAAAATTGACAAATTTCCGAAACTGTATTAGTTTGATCCGCATATATCTGTTTACTTTTTAATTGAATTAGAAAAAAAAAATCTGCCCGCTTATGCGGGCACATTCTCATACACACGTCGCGTTTCGTAACGCTTGCTGCGCCCTTCGGGCGCATTCGAGCGTCGCGAGGTTTGCACCTATTTGTTTTTTAATTACTACAAAATGGAATGGAATGCAAACGAAAGCTAATTTACTTAAGGTTCTATTGACCTTAAGGAGCACATTCTCATCAGGGTACTCGCGCTCGATATTTCAATTAAACCTCGCGCTTCGCGCTCGGCTTTGTTTAACAATATTTTTCATGATTAAAACGAAAACTACTCATCCTGTTGAAAAATGGTTCAAGGGGAACTTGTAGATCTTTTTAAGGCCAATAATTATGTTTCTTATCGTTTTCTCTGCATCTCGCGTTATTTGGCTCAAAATTTGAATAAAAAATTTTTCAAGGAAATTCAAAAAGTTATTATGCCTATCCTATTGAGTGTTCAAAAAGAAACATTTTTCATCTTTAGACTTTTTTCTATATCGTGCGTTATTTGGCTTCTAATTCAAGTTTTATTTCATCTTTTTGTATTTTCAAAATATTATAAGTCTTTCATTTTTTTATTTTTCCAAAAAAGTCATTAAGAAAAATTGTTCATCTTTTTGAGTACTACGAAGATCCGTCATTAGAAGTTTTAAATTAAAAAAAAAAGTGGTTTCAAAAATTTTTCAAAATGCTCCAGTTTTTTTAATTTTTATCCAAAATGGCTGGCCAACGAACTTGACCTTCATTTTAGGACACTAAAAGAGTATACCAAAGGACAATCCAATCGGTCAATTCTTTCGAAAGTTATTGTGCTAACAAACTAAAATCTACAGACAGATAGGCAGACAGACACATTCGTAAAAACATGTTTTTCGAGTTCAGGGGGTCCCAAAACGTGGACATTTGATGAAAACTGGGGGGTCAAATTTAACACAAATTTAATACATTCTCTCTGATGAGAATGTAATATTACTTACGCCTAGTCAGCGATGCCTGTGCACCGTACAAAATCCCTTCAGATCGTTCGAAGAGTTGACTTTCTTCCAATCATTCCTGTCTCCGCTTTGTTCTGCCCTCTTTGGAACTTCCGATGAACGGCGGTTGCCTGTTTCGATACGCTGGCGGTCGCGAGATGTTACTCTTTACGCCGTCAGGCCGGTCAGCGCGCTCGAGGTACCTACCTTTGAAGCGCTCAAAAGTAATGTTAGAGTTCTTGGATCGTTCTAAAATTTTGACACAATATTTCTGAATATATTTACTTTCGAAATAAGTAAAAAAAATAGATTTTTCCAAAATGAGTTACTAGACTGACCCCTTAAAAATATTTGAATTAGATATTTTCTCGCTCTGTACGCATAATTATAGTTAAAAATTGATTAACTTTACAGAGGGGAAAAATTCCAAATTTAATATTTGTTGAGTAAAATGAAGAAAGCGAATTTTTAGATTAGAATTTGGTTGCAACACTCTTAAGTTTGAAGTTCAGTGTGCGGTGCTGGAGGTGAGTCCTGAAAAAGGAGTATATTATATAAAATATTATAAATATTTTGCAGAATTAAACTCGTATCGGCATTCAATGACAATTCTACGGAAGGAAAATCATGAACCAATCAGAGTCTCAGCAAAATCTACTCAACAATGAAGGTGCAGCTGCAAGAACAGCCTCCGTACAGTCTTTGCAACCACCTACAGAATATGCACTTGGCCCAGTTGAAAAGCACTTCCTCCTCAGTGCAGAACGAGGTGATTGTGCCACTGTCAAAAGGTAATTTCGCCTCGATTTCGCTATCCTTATAAGAATCCTTCAAATCCAGGATAAGAGTAGACTTTAAAGTCCTAATGAACCCATCACGTGTTTACATATTTCTTGATATCTTTACTACATATTTCCAAAGTCAGCGTTAAAATATTTTAAAATGACTACATTTTTCTTATACTATCCCTCTTTCTTCTACCTCAATCTACTTCAATCTTTTTCTTTCCTTACTTTTAAACTTATTAATTTTCATATTTTGAAAATTCATAATAATATTTTAATTTTAAACACAATATTTTATATATAAATATTGTTCTAATTTAACCGCTAACACATGTCACACTGAAAAATCCTCATCTATGGGGGCATAGATGCATCTCACGTGCATAGAGTACGCTATCCTTTTCAATTTCTTTGTTAATTCTATAACTTATATCTTCAATATTCTCATTTATTTCTCGTCTATCCATCTCTATCCCTTTCAATTTCTTTGTCTTTATCATATTCCTTGTTTAGTAAGTCTTTTCATTTTTTTTTTATTTTCTTGCACTAATTTGATAATGAAAATTAAAATGTGTATAAGTTTCATGATTTTAAAATTTAAAATAAATTCAAATTGCAAAATGAGTTACAGCAGCATTGAAATGACTAATCAGATATAGAAAAAGAAAAATATATATGGTATAAAAAGATTGAAATGATTGTACATTGTACAAGGATAGATGTGGATAGAAAAATAAGGATTGAAAAGGATGGGGTTTTGGTTGTATACTTCGAGATAGATAGAGAAAAAGTATTAAGGCTCTGTTGCAGGAGGGTCAAGAAATCTGTAATTCAATATTTTACCTTGTGTATTTACCGATGTGTCTCACACACACATTGACAGCAATGGACAAAATGGCCGGCGTCGTTGAATACACCAGGTAAAATTATTGAATTACGCCGATATTTTCCTCTAATCAAAAATCGAAACACCAAGTCCCCTAAGTTTGCGCCTGATTTCCCTTCATAAAACTTGAAAAAGCTTTTTAAAAGTCCTTCCTGTGGCCTCAAAAAGTCGACGAAATTTGCCCTGCAGGTTAGAGTGTACTCTCAAATTTCACCATTTTTTCGACTTTCCTGCAATAAAGATAGATATAGATAGAAAAATAAAGATATTGAAATGGATAGACTTGATAGTATACTGCAAGAGAGTTAGAGAAGGATTGAAATTAGTAATGTGGATAGATGTAGATATGAAGGTATGGATTGAAAAGGATAATAGGCTTGCTAGTAGATTGTAAAAAGGATAGAAGAGGATTGAGTTGATTAAATATGAAATAAATAGATATGGATAGAAAGCTAGTGATTGAAAGGGATAGACATTTCAACAGAGATTAGAAAGGATTCAAATGACTATACAAATGTAGAGATGGATAGAATGGTAAAGATACAACAACGTGAGGTGTATGGCCACTCCAACGTAACAAAAAGCGCATATCCGCTGTGTAAAGGTTACAGGAAGGAAGGCTTCCCGCTTTAACTACCTTCTCTTTCCGTTACACTTCAGCCCCTGCTACTAAATTCATGAAGGACAATAAACAATTTGTCATTTTATAAACAAATTTTATAAGCAATTGGCCATATCAGGTATTTATGATGAAATAAATAAAGGTTTTTTTTACTGAATCTGACAAAAAATATAGATAAATGTTACTTACTTATTAGATTTAGGCATTCAATAACAAGAGATGATTGTTTAAACAAATTTATATAACAAATGCAGTGTTTGGCTATTTTCAGAGGTAGAAACTTGATTCTTTCAACGTAATCATGTGTAAATAACTAATCTTTAAACCTTTAGGGAGTTTACATAATAATAAACAATTTCAATTGATAAAAACAATTATACAGACAAATTTTTATCGTCTTAGGCAATTTTCAAGATAAAATTGCGTTTCTATGATGTTATTAGAAGCTTATTATTTACCAATCACTCTTTGCTATCAATCGATAACAATTGATAATTGTTTAAACATAATTAATTAACAAATACACTGTTTGGCTATTTTTAGAGGTATAAACTTGAGTTTTTCAACGTGATGATGTGTAAATGGCTAATTTAAAAACTTTTAGGGAGTTTGCATGACAATCAAGAATTTCAATTTTTAACAAAAATTATATAAATGAATTTTTATCATCTTCGGCATTTTTTTTAGCAAAATTCTACCTTTAAAAATAGCCAAACAGTGAATTTCTTAATTAATTATGTTTAAACAATTATCAATTGTTATCGATTGATAGCAAAGAGTGATTGGTAAATAATAAGCTTCTAATAACATCATAGAAACGCAATTTTATCTTGAAAATTGCCTAAGACGATAAAAATTTGTCTGTATAATTGTTTTTATCAATTGAAATTGTTTATTATTACGTAAACTCCCTAAAGGTTTAAAGATTAGTTATTTACACATGATTACGTTGAAAGAATCAAGTTTCTACCTCTGAAAATAGCCAAACACTGCATTTGTTATATAAATTTGTTTAAACAATCATCTCTTGTTATTGAATGCCTAAATCTAATAAGTAAGTAACATTTATCTATATTTTTTGTCAGATTCAGTAAAAAAAACCTTTATTTGTTTCATCATAAATACCTGATATGGCGAATTGCTTATAAAATTTGTTTATAAAATAACAAATTACTTATTTCTTTCATGAATTTAATTAAAAAATTGGTTTCTGACTATAAATTATTCATATTTAGTGCGAATCCATTGACGAATCACTGTCAATCCCCATGAATCTATTTTCACTCACTTATTTCTTTATAAACAAATTCAATAAATTTTTAAACAATTTCTAAGCTATTGGAAAACTTTACTAGATAGTTGCTTCATTGATTCTAGGTATTTGGGATTGAAACCTAGTATTTATTGAAAGTCGGCACTTAATTTAAACGCAAAAAACAGAGTGTCCAAGGATTAAAAACAGATAGATAAGAATTGAAATGAATATACAAAGATCGATATGGATAGATTAGTAGAGATTGAAAAGAATAAGCGTGTAAAAGAGATAATTAAGGATTCAAATGATTAGACCTGGAATAGACATGGATAGAAAAGTAGGAATTGAAAAAGATAGGCACTGCAATAGATTATGAAAGAGATATAAAATGATTGGTGTGGATAGACGGAGAATAAAGAAAGATTTGCGTGCATAGATGGAGGATAGGAAATTATTGGCGAAAATAGACGAAGGATACAGAAAGATAGAAAAATTGAGATTGAAAAAATAGAAGAAATTCTTGTAGATTAAAAGAGATAGAAATAGATTAGTATGGATCGGGATGGATACATTTGGCTTCATTTTTCCTTTATATTTCAATCCTGAAGACTGAAAATGATTAAAAAAGATACTTTCAATTTTTACTTCCAAACAGGTAAGGAAACTTTTTGTAACTGTTTCGATAAAAGAACACGAATAATACTTTAAAACATAATATATATATATATATATATTACTTTGAAAATTAGCTTTTTACATATGACAAAGAAAAGGATTAATTAGAATATGTATGATTTCAGATTATTGGAAGAGCACAAGGGTCATACGGAGATCCTAAATATTGACTGTGTAGATCCATTAAATCGTTCGGCTCTGATAGCGGCAATCGAGAATGAAAATATAGACCTTATTAATCTACTTTTAGACTTAGGAATTCAAGTTAAGGTACTGCTCATTTTTTAAATTAATTTTTCTAAAGTGTAATTTTTCTAAATTTTATATTGATACAGAATGGAATTTTGTATACTTACATACTTTTATCTACATCAGTCAGATTATCACAGAAGCCAACATTAATTTATAATACGCCATTAGCTCAGAGCGCGTACTAAGTGCTAGAGCTTTGAATGATGTGTATGCTTTTTGCAGGATGCACTCTTACATGCCATTAAAGAAGAGTACGTGGAAGCTGTGGAGATCCTGCTGGAATGGGAGGAAAAGATTCATGTACCTGGACAACCATACGTAAGTTTTTTCTCAATAAAATATATAAAACGGAGAGCTCACTTTCAAAGTTTTCTACGTTAAAAAAAATGCTTCCTCTGTAAGTTCTGAAGGACTGACGATAAATCAAAGAAACATACACGGGTGATTCTGCGTAGAATACATAATTTAAGGAGCGAGATTTATGAAACTCTTTTTCTCTTAAATATATATGTATATTATATATAATAATAAAAATATATATTATATTTTTGGGGGCAAAATCAGTTTAATTTGTACAATTATTTGTTATTAGAGCTGGGAAGCTGTCGATAGGTCATCATCAAATTTTACACCAGACATAACACCTCTGATTTTAGCAGCTCACAAGAACAATTACGAAATTTTAAAGATTCTTTTGGATCGTGGTGCTACTCTACCTACACCTCATGATGTAAGGTAATACAAATTTAATTTCGAATTTTAATTAATAATTACGGTTATTTTACTCGTAAAATCATTATTACTTTTTAATATAATATCCAATTTTAATCCAATGAATGGATCTTATAGTTTATAAAATTATAATATAAATTTAATAATATAAATTAATATAAATTGGGTGAAGTTCCAAATAGTGGTTATGCCCGATTTAGTTGAAACTTCGTATACTTATGTATTTTGATGCGCTGATTACGAAAATGATAGTGAAAGTTTTCAGAAATTTGCATTTAATGAGAAAAACCATAAAAACCCCATAAAATAATGGTTTTTTGCGCACTCAAAAATATTTTGTGCAAAAAAATATGTTTTGTTGGCTGAAATAAATTTTTGTTAGTTCAACAAAATGATTTGTTGGTTTAACAAAACCTACGCAAAAATCAACTCGATTCGTGAATGATCAACAGAAAAACGACAAGTTGATTGTAGCGTTGTAAATTGATTCTTTTCCTCGATCGCCGCGTTCAGTGGCGTTTAATGAATCATCCCCTCTCTCCGGCCTACTGGACTCAGTCGGGTCAAGCGTAGAGGCAGTTCTGCAATCCGGTGCCTCAATTTGAAATTCTCGGCTTTTTCCCGGTCGACTTTTTTTCCTCTGACCAATTATAGTTGTCTTTTTGTGATTTTAGAAAGTCAATGTATACTAGATATAGAAATTTTAACATAATATACACAGAAAAATGTATCTTATAAAGAAAACAATTATTTATTTACATGTGTGCTAAACTTATTTTGAATCACAAATTGAAGTTATAAACATTAATCGACTAAAGCTTTCATAACACGTAAAATAAATATTTCTTAATTTATGGAATCAAAATCATAATTAGTTGCTTAAATGCCACTAGAATTTGAAGAATGTAAAAAATATATAAGTATATACTTATATGCGCATATATATCTAGCGGGCACAAAATTTAACGACGTTTTTAGAACGTCCTAAAACGTCAAGGTAAAAAACTTCCTTAAAATGTCCAATGTTCCAAAAAAATCTTTTTCCTATAAAGTTGTACCTAGTAGGACTATACTTTACCCAAGTTTGAGTTCGATCATATAAAGTCAAATTCTGAGGGTGGTACTCTTGAGGAATACTGCTTCGTATACAAATTTTTAATTTTGAAATTTTGAAAAATCCTTTGCCACATTTTGAGATATAGGTGGACAATATATCCTATAAATTTCATCAATTTATATACAACTGTCTTTAAGTTAATAGGGCACCAAAAAATGACGATACATATATTTTTTATCTGCGGAAAAACACTTCAAGAGGATGAAACAACCCCTGAAAATAGGGGTCTCAAGTGCCGTTTGTATAGTTTTGTGTATAATGAGACATGCGATTTGTATTAGGCGCGTAATATAAGTAATGATGAATGGTTGAATGAAAATCCATGAGAAACCAATTGTTAGTTGTATTAAATGATAATAGAGGGGATAAAAGTAGACGGGGGGAAAGAGGTTGCGAGAGCGGATCGGTCTTCATTATCATTTTTTAAATTGTGGTGATTACACCTTTTATTTGTGACCGCCACGTTCGAGCAATTCTCAGCCAAATTAAGAGGTACATATTTATTTTAAAAGTGAATAAAGTGTAACAAGTTTATAAAGCTATTGGCTTCTCATAGAGTGTATTGTCATTGTGTGTTTCAGCGTGGCGGTTATTTTATTTTATATCATTTAATGATTCGAAAGCGATTTCCATGGATAATATTTTCGATCAGAATCGTTACATAATTTTATATTTGCTATCTTTGGTCTTTGGATGCTTGTGGCACTGTTATCTTCGCATACTTAAATTTGGAAATTCTATTGTTGAATTTGTGGAGAGAGGGCTGGAGCTCCTTATAATTATTAGCTCGACTAATCTTTACGACTTGTATTTTTGTGACTGCTTTGGTCAACGGCTTTTCACGGATCTTCGCTTTTGGTAGTATTCTCCATATTTCTAATCTCATGCGAATCCACAGTTGTAAGTCGTTAATCGCCATATTCTATTGTTTTGTTAATATTGTTTCGATATTCTGATTAACTTGTATTTAATATTTCTCATAATTCCATGTATTAATGTGTGTGTATGGTATTTTATAATATGTATATTTGATTTTAATTCGTACTTGAGGCATTATTTAAACTGTATAGCGTCGTGATAACGGCAATTGTCATATTTATTATTCTTATTTGTGTGTATATCTAACAGCTGATTTTGACATTAGACGCCTTGGTTATGTTTACATTGACACTTTATTTATTTCTCTCGCCCATCAAGCCTGACCACAATAACAGTTTATAGTTTTATCTTTGATTCTAATTCTTGCTTTTATTAAATCAACTCAATTTTCTTATGATTTCTCAGAATTAATAAATATTTTAAAATAAAGTAAACTCAAAACTTGTCGAAGATACGCAATGGACATGATAGATAAAAACTGCATGTTACAATAAAAACAAAATTGATTTCGATGAAACCTACTGGAAAAGTTTCCTCGTGATGAAAGATGAATAACGTAGTTTTCTAAAAAAAAAATAAGGGGGTAAAACACCCCCACATATTTTTAAAGTTGTGCTAAAAATTGTCTAATTCACAGGAAAAAATTTTTAAAATATATATTTTGCACTTGGGACAAAAATAAAGTTGACATGTTTCGCCAAAAAAAAAAAATTAAAAAAAAATTAGTGAGGTAACTAAACACTTTTTATTTTATGTCTGTCTTAATATATACTTTCCATACAAAAAAAGTGGAGAAATTAGTTTTATAACGATGGAAGTACATTCAAAAATAATTAAAAAATTACACGGGGGTAAACCACCCCCAATTATGTATAAAATTACAAAAAAAAAACCTAAAATTGAGCAAAAAAATTCGAAAAAATACGTGTTGCACACAAAAAAGAGTATGCAGGTATTTATGTATTTTTAAGAAAAAAAAAATTAATTTAAACTTTCAAAAAAAAAAACAAGGTGAAGAATCATTTACAACAGATTTCATACTTAAAAAAAAATAAAAACATAATATTCTTTTTTCAGATGTGGATGTGATGAATGTGTAACATCGAGTGACCAGGACTCACTTCGACATTCTCAATCGCGAATAAATGCCTACCGTGCCCTCAGTGCCTCATCCCTCATTGCCCTTTCATCTAGAGACCCTCTGCTCACAGCCTTCGAATTATCCTGGGAACTTCGAAGGCTAAGTCGCATGGAGCAAGAATTCCGTGCCGAATACAATGTAAAACAAAACTTCAATTAATATCTTACCAAAATTTGAATTTCTTTATGTTGTTTTTGAACCTTTATAACTACATAATCAGTTAAAGTTATACATAAATATACTAATTTTTTAATCGAAAAAATTTATTGTAATATCCATTTCGAAATTACAGGAAATGAGGGAGGCGGTTCAGCTTTTCGCAACCTCTTTGCTGGATCACGCGCGAACTTCCTACGAATTGGAAGTCATGCTCAATTATAATCCCACGGGAGACAACTGGGAACCTGGAGAGAGGCAAACATTAGAAAGACTTAAACTTGGCATTAAATATAAACAAAAACAAGTACGTAAACGTACGGTAGATAAATTTTCAATTTAAGGATGAACATGGACAAATGACATAATATAATAATGGGATCGGATAACTATAATACGTGATCTTAAAAAAGTTCTGTAACAATGGAAAGTCGAAAGAAAGATTAAAAAGTTCCTTTCCCACATGTCACATAATTTTTGGATAAAGTTTCAAAAAGCAGTAACCCCCGATTTTCTTTGGGCTCCGTACACTTATGTATTTGGAAGCTCTGATTACGAATATGATATTGAAAATTGCCGAAAATGTGATTCCCATTGCGAAATTATGAAAAAAACATAAAAATCATGTATTTGCGTTTATCTCAATCAATATGCAAAATTATTAAAAAAAAAAAAATTTTAAACAAAAGCTGTAGATCTCATCAAAATACACATTTTTTGTTTGAAACATCTTTTTCTGCGAAAGATAGTATCCGAGAAAATTTTAAATACACTTGACTCCCTCTAATTTCTATAGTCACATCAATTGCGCATGCGTATTGCATTAAAAAAATATATTTTTCAGAACTATCGAAGCTCATGTTAGCGGCCAGTGGGTTGGTCGGCCACTAACACGGGCATATTGAAAACAATGAACACGTTGCCTTACTGCTAAGTTCGAGGCGTCTCTCTTTCCGCCCAACGGTACTCTTTACCAACTATATATAGTACCGCCAATTCTAAAAAATCGCTAATACGAGTGTCGCTATCATGAGCTTCGAGTGTACTTTATATTGTGCAGTGATATCACGAGTTTAGTGAGAAAGATGCTGCGGTGAAATTTGAGGGGTTGTGGCGGCAATTTTACTATCGTATTCTTAATCAGCGTGTCAAAATGCATAAGTATATGGAGCCCAAAAAAATTGGATGTTACCAGTTTTTATAACTGCACCCTAATATTTTTATAGTACATATTATATCTATATTATCTTGCATATGTTATAAAAAAATTATCTTATTTTAGTTCGTTGCGCACCCAAACGTACAGCAACTGCTCGCTGCCATTTGGTATGATGGTTTACCGGGGTTTCGACGTTTAAGTATGATAGGACAACTAGTGGAAGTAGGAAAATTGGGTGCCATGTTTCCTGTCTACAGTACAATTTACATGCTCCAGCCCACCTCAAAAATGGGACTTTTCATGAAGAAACCTTTTGTTAAGTTCATTTGTCACTCAGCCTCATACGCATTCTTTTTAAGTAAGCAATAAGTATGATAAAAGATCCATCATTAAATTCAAAGTTTTAACCGAGGTGTTAATTACTCATATAATTTGGTGTACATTCTCTATGCAATATAAATTTCGTGCAATCTCACGTAATCCAAGTAATAAATCCTCGGTATTAACATAATTTCTGACTAATCTAATAGTAATACGCTTGAGGAAGTATTAAATACTAACTTATTAACAAAAAATATTTTTCAATGATTCAGTGTTACTCGGAATGGCATCGCAGAGAGTAGAATATTTAGCAATTGAGCTTTTCGGAAATGCATGGATGCGCGAAATTTTAGCCGGATGGAAAAGAAGAGAACGTGGTTGTATTCCCGGTTTTGTGGAATCTGGTGTCATCGTGTATATTTTCAGTAAGTTAATGCCATTGACCCTAATTGACAATACCTAGCGTACGTAAACCCCCTGACTTTTGAAATTTATTGAAATTCCATAAAATTTTTTCAAATATATATTTTGACATCTCTTTGATGTTTGCGGCAATGATGCATCAGTCGTTGTATCATGATATTTTTCGCGATATATATATATATATCAATAATATGGCAAATATCGATATTTTTTTCGATATTGTATCAGTAGTTTGCGGTTTAATTAATTTTGCTTCCTCATAGAGGAAGCTTTGTAGTGGTGACAAAATCCAGTTTCCTAAAAAAGGTTTTTTTGAACATATTTCAAGGGCAATATATCTAGTATGATATCCTGAAAAATTGTCCAGATGGATGTGTGTGTATGTATGTATGTTTGTATGTATGTATGTCACGATCCTGCAATATCTTGAAAACGCGTAGGGATAAATTGATGAACTTTGCATAGTTATATATACCTATATACCTAGTTGAATTTCTTTTAAGGGTTTAACAAAGTATTGAATTTTACAAGTTTTATGTACTTTTATAATTTTAGTGAAATTGATTTTTTTACTATAACTTTTCAAATAATAAAAATTCAAAGCCATGTAAGGAAATTAAAGACTCCTTTCATCGAGACAAATCGATTGACCTATATGATTAATGCATTTCATTAAAAAATAAGAAAGTTATGATTATTTATAATTTTGAAAAATTAATTTTTTGCTATATGTTCTCAAATATTCAAAATTTTGAGCTGATGATGATGATGATGAAGGAAAATGAATATTCTTTCTGTCGAGACGAATCGATTGATCTATATGATTACTACATTTGATAAACAAATAAGAAAGTTATGTTTAATTGTATTTTTCAAAAATTAATTTTTTCACCATAATTTCTAAAATAATCCAAATTTAAAGCTAATTTAAAGAAAATGAAAACATTCCATGTGTATAGACGAATCGATTCACCTAAAAAATTAATGCATTTTATAAAAAATAAGAAAGTTATGGTTAATTGTATTTTTAAAAAAGTAATTTTTCGACTATAATTTCTGAAATAATTAAAATTTTAAGCTGATGTGAAGAATATTTAATACTTCCTCTATGAGGAAGCAAAGTGTTCATTGAATGAGTACAAAAGTTGATACAACTTGACAGCTAGTTTAGTATATATGTCATTGAAGAAAATCTTCTTCTGCAATCAGGTTTAGTCGTTGGTGAAATACGGTCGTTATGGGCAGACGGATTACTGGAGTACATATCAGATTTGTGGAACATAGTCGACTTCATTCAAAATACTTTCTATGTACTTTGGATAGTTTTAAGAGGAACTGCCTGGTATGTTGTCATGGTAAGTTCAATTTTATTATCCCGCATCATTATCCACTGCTGGAAGTAAAGCGATAGAAAGAGATAAAAAAGTATCCATTTTGCATCACCAAAATGCTATCCTTTTTTATCCACAATTGTGTGACGTCCGAGATAAATAAGACGCACTTACATTACTTATATTTATTGTTTATTTCCTCGTTTTCTATCCGGTAATTAGGGTAGGATAATAGAATTATCTTACCGTGCTTGTTTTCTTTAATAGGAACGGGGTTAATACATTAAAGGAGTGAACATAAACTTGGTGATATTAATTTATTTTAAAAAAGGGATTTTCCGTACAAAGTTGAAAGCAGTTACTGTTCGAACTGAACATTAGGAAGATCTTGGTGAGACTGTCCGAGCTCTCACACCTCGGTTTACAGGTAACCTAGCGAAAGACTAAACATCTAATATTTTTACAATGACCGCACAGATGTCTTCATACTGTCGCTGTAAAATTATATGACGGTTTATCCCGCCCGCACGTTGATTAGCATCGTACCGGTCCGCACTTACTCTAGTGGCATCCTTGACCCTACCATAAAAGAACTTAAAAACATGCTTTCGATGACTAACCATCGGCAGATATACATTTTATTATTATCTTCGACAAATAGTCTCAGACACGTACAAAATATAAAATTTACTCACTAAAAGCAATACTTTCTCCTAATTTAACATCCTCCCACCATCGAGATGAGGGAT
>UCOH01011423.1:16910-37166 GCA_900474275.1 Synergus japonicus | reverse complement strand
TAATATTATTATATAATATTATTTATTTATTTATACCTTATTTATATTTAGGAGTTAGCACAAATTTCAGATTCAAATTCTTGACACTTTCCCGCGTTTTAATAACCTCGTTCTGATTGGTTCATTAAATGTAAACAAAAATCGTCTGCTATACCGTAGAGGCGTAGAGGGAAGATAGGTATAGAGGCGACATTGCAGCAGAAATCTTTTGGTAAATTTAGGGGAGCGAGACGTGAGGGGAAGGCTTAGTTAATCTGCCAACTGCGTGATGGCGCTGTTTTATTATGAATTTTTAAGAGCGACCTCACGCTCTGGACAGAATAACTAAACCTACCCCCACCGACTCCACCCCATAACCAAAGATATTCTATAACTCGCATATAGAAAGTGCGCTAACGGTATATGCTTGACAGTATATAAGTAGTATGGAGCTTTTGCTTTTGCCTGGATCTGGCGAGTTTTCATTTTTCAGGCTCTATTTGCGACCTATACGCTACAATTGCTTAGTATTAAGAATTATAATTATTAATTATGTAATTAATTAATTAATTAATTAATATTCACTTATTAATATAAATTAATTATTAATCATATAATTAAAAATTAATATTAATTAATTATTAATTATTATAAAAATAATATAAAAATATAACTCAGTCAGTATCAAAATATGTTTTTATTTTCTATTCTAAAAAGATGATTGAGTCGAAGTCGAAATATCGTAACGCCTATTCCGCACTCCTGATTCGTCGTGTAAGTATCGATAGTGATTTTCGACAATCGATATTTGTCGAATCGTAAATTCCGCGTGAATTGAATTTGGTTTTGTTAATAATCATTTTTTCACGAGTCTAAACTCGAAATACATTGAAAATCTAGGAATTTTAAGGGAATTTTATGGAATTTTTTAAGATTTCATGGGAGATAATGGGACTTTAAATGTTATCGTAGAATTTTAAAGAATTTCAAGAAGTTTCTAGAAATTTTTAGACTTTTTCACGACTTTGATCAGATTTCAATCAGACTTCAAGGTACTTTTATGACTTTTAAAATATGTTTTAGTGGGATTTCAATAAGGAATTAAAAATTTTATAGGAAATTTATAAATTTTTTAATTTACAAATTCTTAAAAGATTTGGTAGAATTTACAAAGATTTCGAAGGTATTCGTCAAATTTTAAGGGTTTTCAAGAAATTTTTCGATTTTTAAAAGATATTGGGGAATTTTTATGGATTTGAGGCAGTTTTATGAGATTTATAATAATTTACTTTAAAGTATTTAAAGAGATTTTTCTGTTTTTTAAAAGATTTTGTGAAATTTTAAAGGATTTCATGGAATTTGATAAGATTTCTAATGATTTTAAGGGATTTTAAATGTAAAGGAATTTTAAAAGGTTTCTAGGAATTTTTAGGGATTTTCATGAATTTTAACGTGTATTTGAAAAGATTTATGATTTTGAAAATTTTCGTAGAATTTTAAGAGATTTCAAGATATTTCGTGAAATTTTAAAGGAATTTATGCAATTTTAAGAAGTTTTAGAGAATATTAAAGGATTCTAAATATTTTTAAATTATGAGGATTTTAAAAAGTTCCTCAAGAATTTTAAAAGATTTTGACGAATTCTATGTAATATTTTTAAGGGTATAAAGAAAGTTTAAATGTTACCGTAAAATTTGAAGAATTTTTCTGGGAATTTTAAGAGATTTTAAAGTATGTCATGGAATTTCAAAAGGTTTCTAGGAATTTTTAGAGATTTTCATAAATTTTAAAGAATATAAAAGGGATTTGAATTATTATAATTTAATTTAAAAGAATCTCAAGAAGTTTCTGAAAATTTTAAGAGATTTTCACGAATTTTAAGCGATTTCACAGGTTTTCCAAGGTTTCTTGGAATTTTTAGAGATTTTCACGAAGTTTAACATAGATTTTAAGAGATTAAAGAAATAAAATTTAATAAATTATATAATATTGAAAAAGAACGTAAATGCGCGCGCGGAGCGCGCGTTCCTTCTTGTAAGTTCAAAAGGAACATTAAAAATAAGTACAGTATTTATTTACATATTTACGATTCTTGACAAATATATTAATATTATTATATTATGTATATTATAAATGAATTCATGATACAGAAAATAATTAAATATAAGTATAATATAAATAAAATAAATTAAAATATAAAATAAATAAGTACATATATCTAATAAATATAAATTTATTTACAAATATATGCGGAGTTGCTATGTTGTTATCACTGAATGAAAATTTGTATACATTTTTTAAATTTTATTTCTTATTTCATATTATTTAACCCTATTTCATGGTAATTAAAAAAACTCTGGATATAATACTTAATACTAAAATTGTATAAAACCAAAAGAACGGGCTTAAAAAACTTTCTACGACAAATCAGGTAGCTTATATATACTATATATATGTGTATAGAAAACTTGATCATAGCCGACGCAATTCTGGTCTACTTTCCTTTTCTGGCTAACAAAAATACGTGAGCTACCTCTCTTTCTATTTTATGGAGTTAAAGATAGGTCCAATCGACATTGCAACTTTTCACTGAACCTTAGTCCCGCTGCTGTATTTTGGAAAGAAGAATTTATGTAGAGCACGGCATTATAACTATTACTGCACTATTACAACTTTTTGAAAGATTTACAAAGTATTTAATTACTTCTCGTATTTAATTATAAGTAATTAATTAATTAATTACATTTAAATGTGACGAAATTTTTTTACACGTCTTTTATTTTCAGCATCGTCTACATTTTCATGTGTTCTTTTCTTTTTTCTGTCTATTTGAGGTGTTTCGATAGATTCCCATTTCAAGCTACGCGAAATTCCAGATATGAGCAGCTTCCGAAGTAAGAAAAACTTGTGTTCTTTACACTCGTCATTATACCATTCAGGATACACTTTATTAGTTTCTTCCACTATAAACTCTTGCAATTGTTGAACTAATCCATATTTCGTCCGAAATGATGAATAGTTTTTATGCCATAAATTTAAACTAAATTCGCAGATTTTTGTGTATTCTTGAGAAGCTGCTACTAAATTTCCCATTGAGAATTCATCGCTTGTATTTGCAAAAGTAGGGTAATCTTTATAAAATTGAAGAATTTAATTTTGAAATAGCACTTTATTATTATTACCTGAAAGAATCTTACGACATCTATCGCAGTTTTTGAATTTTTTGAGACAAGCGAAAACAGTAAACCCGGCAAAATAATATAAAGCATTGTCCCCTAAGTTACGTCAGAATTTGCAATGTTATTTTCAATGTCAATTCCAGGTTTATATCTTTCTATAGAGTCGGTTATGTCTTCGTACTGAAAAGTATTTTCATTACAATTATTTTGATCTTCATTAAAAATGTCATTCATTTTTCATTCAAAATGTCCTTCGAGTGTTTTTGAAAAAATTTTTTTTTCATTAATTGATACTAAAATTGATGGGAAAAAGTATAATATTTATATTAAAAACGTATATATTTAAAATTATTATTTACTAAATAACTAACTTTATATATTATAAATTTTTCAATATTAATTCAATTTGACTTAAATTTTTTAGAAAACTTCTTTGTACCGTAATTAACAACTTTCTCGCTTAAATTTTTTGATTGCTCAAAATTGGCTGTATAAACTATAAGAATAATTATAATATTATAATTATAATTAATTTTACTGGGCTAAAATTTTTCAGAAAAAAATTCTTTGTACTGTAATTAAAAAGTTTCTTGCTTGAAGTTTTTCGTTGCTCAAAAATTGTTTTAATATTTAATTCATTAATTAATAAAATTAATGAATAAGATATTTATTTGTTTTTAAGAATAGGACTTTTTGCATTCAATTTTTCCCTCTTAAAGGTAAATTTAAAAGAAAAAGTTTTTTATATATTTTTTAATCCTTTTTTTGTCAGAGAGAATTTGACAAAAAGTGCCCAAAATGTCAGGAATTTTTTTTTATTCTAAAAATTTGATTTCGAGGTATTAAAAATTATTAAAAACTATTAAAATTTTTTTTTCGAGGTAACAGAGGCTTTTTCGGTTACTATGTTCTGTGAATACTGGCGCAATTAATATTACATATAATATATTTTCTGGAATTATTATGATACTGCTGTTTATGAAATTTTATTTTAGGAGAAAAATTCTATAATAATTTCTTTGAATCGAAAAATATTTTAAAAATATTATTTTAATATTATTTTATAATATATAATATGTTAATAGTGATATTACATATATTACTGATTTAGAAGATTGATCTTATCAAAAATATATTAAAAATGATTGTATTTTTAATATATAAGGTATTGGATCCGATACTCGAACAGTATCCAATAGTCGAATACTGTCACAGCTATTTTATTTTAAAAAATGACTGAAAATGATATACATTTTTTGTGAAAACGATAAAAATGTATATCATTTTTTAAAATAAAATAACTGTGACAGTGTTCGACTATCGGGTACTGTTCGAGTATCGGGTCCACTACCTTAGCGGGTGCCGACTATCGAATATCGATGCACGTGGGTATCCATCAGATACACAACGCACACATTTGACCCTTACTACTACACTGTAAAAAATTTCGATGAAAATTACATTTGGTTTTTGTAATTTTTTCCTATGATTTCTACAGGAAAGTTCCAAATTTTTTGGAAGTTCACAGTCATTTCTAAGGTTATTTTCCCGTAATTTTGTGAATTTAACAATAAAACTGTCATTTTTCCACGAAAATCATAGGAAATAAAAATACCAGCGATAACTGACGGAAATTTACACTGAAATGGAAAAGGATTTAGAAGTGTAATATTACAAGAACAATGTAAAAATCCAGGTGCCATCGCTGAAATTTTACATGCAGAAATAAAGTAAAATTCTATTCCTACAACGGAATTTTACACAATTTTGGTAAATTTCCATCAATTATTACTGGTATTTCTATTTTCTATGATTTATGCGGGAATTTTCATCGAAACTTTTTACAGTGTAATACAGCCAAGCACATCATCTATATCCGTGAGGTACTGACAAAATGGATCAGCGCCATCACGCTGTTGGCAGCATAACTAAACCCATCCCCTGACGTCTCGCTCCCCGCGTCAATGTTTTAAATTTAGTGGGCATTGTCGCCTCTATACCTATCTTCTCTCTACGGCTATATTTATGACTATATATATTTATTGATTTTTCCTGAAATTTGTTTTGGTCCAGTTTGGAGTAAAAATCTAGTAAGAAAATTAAGTTTAGTATCAAAATTTTGATATTTCTTCAGCGAAGTTGGTTCATAGAATTATTAATAAACAAAAGGAATTTTTAAAATGATGAGAAGAACCTATAATTTGGCAAATGGATTTAAAGAAGATTGTATAAGATTATTACTTTCTTATGATCAAACAGATAGCATCAGATTTAAACCATTTTGTGATCTCTGGAAAGAAATGAAGTTTGCTCTTATTTTTGCGTAAGTACTTCTTTAAAATATTCATTATTATGCAAATTAATATGTTAAATAACAATTAAACATAACCCTACAACAGTGAAGAGAAATTTCGAGCCTTTCAAAATAAATTTTTAATTTTCCTTAATAAATTTTTTTTTTTTTTTTTTTTTTTAATTAAAATATGTATTCGTAAGTTACTTGAGAAATTTTAAAGGATTTCACGAGATTTTTTATAAATTTCTAAAGATTATGTGGAATTTTGAAAAATTTTCAAAAATTACAAACGTTTTTTTTTTACATATTTTAAGGGATTTAAATGATTTTCGGGGAATTTAAAGGAATTTAAGAAACTTGTAAACATTTTAAAATAATTAAAGGAATTATAAATATTCTCGTGGAATTTAAAAGCATTTTAAAAAGATTGTAAGAATTTTAAGAAATTTTAATAATTTGAAGTGATTTTAAAGACTTTAAATTTTCCTCATGGAATTTTAAAGGATTTTACAAAATTTGTATGATTTATAAAAGAATTTGTTGAAGTTTAAGAAATTTCAAGAGGCTTTTAAGAATTTTAAGAAATCGTTACGTATTTTAAGGGATTTTAAAGCTTTTTGTGGAATTCTAAAGGATTTTAAAAAGCTTGTAAAAATTGTAAATAATTTTGCCATTTTGAAAATGGTTTTAAAGAATTTTAATAGTCCTCATAGAATGAACAAAGATTTCAAATCATTTTTGATTTTTAAAAGATTTTGTGAGATTTTTTATTTCGAGTCTTTTTAAGAGATTTTAATGCACTTTTGGGAATTTGTAAAGAATTTTTAAAAATAATTCTTAAGGATTTCAGGGAATTTTAAATATTGTAGTGAAATTTTAAGATATTTAAAGATGTTTTTAGGAATTTCAAAAGATTTTAGCGAATTTTAAGGAATTGCAATAGATTTTCAATTTAAAGAAATTTTAATATCTTTAAGAGATTTTAAAATTCCTCGTGGAATTTAAAAATTTTGAAAATTTTTTATGGAATTTTGAAGTATTACTGGAAATTTTAAAAAATTTGAGAAATTTCAAAAGATTTTGTCTTGAAAGATTAAAGTCTTTCTTGGGATTTAAAGTATTTTAAAGGATTTTGAGGAATTTTCAAAAGATTAGTAAAAATTAAAGGGATGTAATGGAATATTAACAAATTTGAAGAGATTTCTTGGAATTTTAAGATGTTTCTAGAAATTTCAATGAATTTTAATAGAGTTTTTCAAAAGTTGTTGTAAAGTCACGAGATTTTTACGAATGTTAAATATTGTGAAGTGATTTTTAATTTCAAAAGATTTAAAATGATATACGAAATTTTAAAAAAATTTTCAATACAGGAAAATTTGTCTGAAAGTCAGGGAAACTTTAGGGAAATTGAAAAATTGATTCTTGTGGCCACTCTATACTGCTTTTAATTTCATTGTTTTGCATTACAAAAAATTTAATGCGGTTTCAAATACTACAAATCTTTTTCTCTTTTGCAGCGGAAGACAAACTTACTCAGAACTGCTTGAGTACTGCGAGGAAGTATTGCACATAGCGAAACAATTCTTGTTTCCTCCCCGTAATTTCAAAGAACGAATTGGCGGACTTTATTTAATATATGGACTTTACTATAAAATGCCAATTAAGGATACTTTAAAAATTAGACTTACAGACGTCCAGTGGACATATCTTATGGAGCTGCATGAACAATTAAAAGAAGGCGAACACCTCGACGCCAATTTTATTCTCTGTACTTTGATCCACGACGAGGCCTTCGCTCACATTGTTTACGACTACGAAGTAACTTCAATTAAAAATATCTAACATAAAATGATCTGAAATTATCTATAATTCTTTTCTTATTTTATCTAAATAAACTATTTTATTTCTAGTGGGGCCTCGAAAAATATTACAGATTAAAGCAAAATCCCTCGACTGCTTACACAGTGATTCCTTCGCTTCTAGATCTTACACAAGAAGGTCATGCCCTCTCAGAAATTAGCATACTCGCAAAAAAGTATCGTCAAGCGACATCCTCAACGAAAGATTCAAAATCCAACTCGGGTTTGAAACTCTTCAACACAAACTTCGTAGAGGAAATTTTAAACGATATTCGACGACTTGAGAGTAAAAAAGTCGATCAGGTGTCCGATGAAGTAATCGAGGCCGAAGAATCAAGATCTGATGGAAAAAAAACTCCAGGGTATGAATTCAAGTTTTCTTTTCTTTTTCTTTTCAATTTCGTATTTTCTTATTCTCATCCTTTCTTTTCTTGAAATTCACTCAGACGGAAGGATAATAACAGAGTTCGCCAAAGAATTGGCGACGGTTTCGATATGGACACCTCTGAGGAGGATGAGGATGACTTCGAACCTCTAGAGAATTACGACCCCAACCTTGCTGAAACCTTCGATGAAGAAATGGAAACAGAAGGTGAAATAGAAGGTGAAGCCGAAGTTAATTCCAAAAATCCACCAGTCATGGAGGTTTTGCTGCCTTCCAACGTGAAAATCAAAGAAGACGCCGACTCTTCAGATTAAAGGACTTTTCAGAATAAGAAGTCAGTCTTTCTATAAAAAGTTTATTTACTTCTTCACGGGAAACGTCGCTTTCTTTGACTTGAAAGCGAAAAAAGAATTCAATTAAATTTCTAAACGTAAAATAATCATCAAGTTTACGATCGGCAAGCAAATGACTTAAGAATTTTCTCTATCCATTCCAAAAATTACCAACTCTCCTATTTCTCACTACCTAATTTAATCGGACGTTTCCCGCAAAACAAAGTTAAGTCATCTGCTTCCTTTCGTAGACGAGCCTCTCTTATTGCAGTGCGCATTTTAATCAAGTGAACAATTATAATTTTCTTCTTTCAGATTCGACTCAATCACTCAAACTGAGGTGAACTTGTTGCAATTCTTCAAGTAAAGTCCAAAAAATTCTCCAAAATTCTAGTAAACTTTGAGCTGGTTATTATCATCGAAGCCGGCACTGTGACCAGCGTTCCTGACAATAAAGCTTGTGCCGTCGTAGTGCATTCTTCGCTCGCCTCGGCGGACAAATAAATGCGAAGTTTGCCCAAGAGATGCCGTGCAATGAAGAAACGGAGTCGTTAATGAAGCTGTTCCGTTACTTGGCGATGTTCGCAATTGGTACTTATTGCTATTTCTCGCAATTCTGCCAATATGTAATAACAATTGTAAATATTTGTTTTAAGTTAATTGTCTTTATATTTTTTTAAATAATAATCTCAGTGAGATTTAAGAGTGGAAGTCAATTTTAAATACCTGACCAAGCCGTCCGGAGTTTGGGAGACCCGGACGTTGTTGATGATCCAATTTTCGACGCCCTCGTCTGTCAGCCAATACTGAGAGGCTGACAAAGCCGCTGTAGCTTCCTGTATACACGCGGGTCCGTGTCGCGACTCCGAGTAGAAGACGCTGAGTGAAAAGTCCTGAATAAGAAGAATCAAGTTAATGAAGATAAGGAGCTAGAATTAGGCCATCACATTGGAGTTGGGGAAGACCTACAACTTAAAATATAAACCAATTAGGAATTGGGTTGAAGTTTCAGACGTCTAGTCTGACGAAAATTTTGATTTTATTTTTTTGCATTATTTGGATTTAGAGTATCTAAAAAGTTCTTGAAATCATTTTATTTTTATTTATTTACAGTAGAAATTTACCCGGCGTTGCTCGGGTTTTTAAGAAACGTGAAAGGATATTTAAAAAAATTCAAAACAGTTTAAGGATTTTCAAGAGTTTTCACAAGATTTCAAGGGATTTTTATAAAAGTTTGAAAGATTTAAAGAAGGTTCCATAGATCTTGATAATGCTCTATAGATTTCACAAAATTTCAAGACAATTTAAAGAATTTTATCAAATTTTAAGTGACTTTAAGGAATTTCAAGGGATTTCAAAACATTTTAAGTGATTTTAGAAAATTTTAAGGAATTTATTGTAATGTAGAATAAATCAGATGGAATCCCTTAAAATTACCTGAAAGTTTTTAAAAAATTTTAAATCTTCTGTAAATGTCTTAAAATTGTTTACAATATATCAAAATTCCTTGAAGTTCATTGAAGTATTTTGAAATCTCTTTAAATTCCTGAAAATTCGTTAAAATCAGTTATAATGTCTTGAAATTTTGTGAAATTTCTGAAAAATATCTATTGATAACTCTTTACAACTGTTTTAAAAATCTCTTTAAATTCCTAAAATCAATCAAAATCTCTTAGCATCACTTGAAATCTTATAAAATTTCCTACAATTCCTTAAAATTATTTAAAATCTTTTGAAAATTCCTCTAAAATTGCTCCTAGCAAATAAATGAAAATTTTGGCTTTTGGGAACAGTGGAAACTTAAAAAAAAATAATTTTTTTTAATCCTATCTTAAAAAAGTGGTGTCACGAAATGTCTGGAAAATCTCGCATACATTGTTGGTGCAAACCTGATTGGCTTTTGAATGACTTGAAGTTGAAATAAGAAAAACAAACTAATAACGCAAAAAACTTTCAGAATAATGTCTTGAAATCCAAGTTAAAATTAGAAAAAATTCCTAAAAACCTCTCGAAATTTCTTAACATTTAAAATATCTGAAAATCTTTAGAAATCTTATCAAATTCCATGAAATCCTTTAAAATTTTATAAAATCTTTTAAAAATTAGAGAAATCAATAAAATTATCTGAAAAACTTTAAAATCCTTTAAACCACATAAAATATTCTAAAACTCATAAAACTTTGTTGAAATATTTTAAAATTCGTGAAAACTTCTTAAAATTCTGTATATTATACGATAACATTTAAAGTCCCTAGACGTCCTTTAAAATCTATTAAAACTATTAGAAGTCTTATGAAAATCTATGAAAACCTAAAAATTATATATAATTCTATAAAAATCTTCCTAAAATTCTGAAAATTCTACAATAAAATTTAAAGTCTCTTTACGTCCTTTAAAATCCATCAAAATTATTAGAAATCTCGTTACATCCCATGAAATCCTGAAAATTCTCTACAATCTTTTAAAAATTAGAAAGTCCCTTAAAATTATTTAGTCTCTTGACTTTTTTTAACATCCTAAAAATCTTTATAACTTCGTAAAAATCACTTAAAAATGGTCAAAAGCCAGTAAAATTCCTAGAAACCTCTTGAAATACCTCTCTAAAAAAAGTGATGTAACGAAATGTCCCTAAAATCTTGGATACTCTCTAAATTTGAATCAGCAAAATTTCATTGATTTTTTAATGAATTGAAGTTCTAAAAAATTAAATAAATAATAAATAAATAAGTTTTGTTCTGCTATAAATGTAAAAAAAACTCAGATTAGACGTCTGAAACGTCAACCCAATGGATTCAAATAAAATAAATCGTTTTTAATGATTATTATCATACTTGACTCATGTCGGAAAAGGAGTCGGTCGTAGTCCTAGTTCCGGCAGCATCCACGAGATAAACGAGAGCACAAAGTTCAGAAGTAAAGCTGACTCCTTTGTACCACATCTTCGCGTACCTGAAAATTATATATAATTAATAATAATTATTATACAATATTTTTCTTTTGTAAATTAATTTTTTTCATGGACCACTGGATTGACGAACTTGTTATTTCCGTGTGTATCATGTGCCAGGATTTCAACTCTAGAACCATATTGGTAAATTCTTCCGTTGGGGTGCAAAAGCGCTGCTGCTCCTCCCGAGCCACTCAGGGCGAGGACAATATTGTTCTATTTTTAGGAAAAAATACTCACTTAGCACTTGTAGGATTGGATAAGGAAAATTACTGGATAAGGACTCAGAATTTTATATTAAGGATGTTGGATTTAAGTTCTAACTTCAAAATTCGATTTCCTCATTTTACTCAAAAAATATTACAACTAGGTATTTTTTCACTCTGTACCGTTACTCAATTTTTAAGTAGAATTATGGGTACAAAGCGAAAAAATATCTAATTATAATATTTTTTGAGTAAAATGAGGAAATCGAATTTTCACGATAGAAGCTGAATCTTAAGAATATTCTTTAACCCTTAAATAATTTTTTTTCTTGGTTTCAGTTGAGCGGAATGAAACGTACCTTGAAATTAATGACTCTGACCGCTCGATCAATCGTCATATCGACCCGGATTCGATTGTGGAGTCTCAAAGAAATTGTCCCATGTGGAGTTGCAATCGCCCCACCTAGAGTAGCATCTGTGTCATGATCTCGCCAATTTTCTGTGTAAATGCAAGACTCCTCGGTGGCATAATAAGGGGTCGAAATTGACTTTTGATTTCTGGGCTGTCGCCAAATCGCTGCAGAAGATGAATAGGTAGTCGCTCCCATTCCATTCCATTGGTCTGATGGGGGCGTTTCATAGTACTTCGAAAATTCACTATATCTCTACAAAAAAAATTCTCACATTTTCACATTCTAATCAGAGAAGGTATTAGATTTTTTCTCTCAATTTTTAAGAGTTTTGGATCCAAGTTCTAACGTAAAAATTCGATTTCTTCATTTTCAATTTCGAGCCTTTCAAAATAAATTTTTAGTTTTCCTTAATAAATTACTTTGTTTTTTATTTAAAAAAGTATTCATCAGTTACTTGAGAAATTTTAAAGGATTTCACGTGATTTTTATGAATGTCTAAAGATTTTGTGGAATTTTAAGGAATTTTGAAAAGTTTTAAAATATTACTAAACGTTTTTTTATGTATATTTTAAGGGATTTAAATAATTTTCGGGGAATTGTAAAGGAATTTAAGAAACTTGTAAGAATTTAAAAATAAATAAAGGAATTATAAATATTCTCATGGAATTTAAAAGCATTTTAAAAAGATTGTATGAATTTTAAGAAATTTTCATTATTTTAAAGTGATTTTAAAGAATTTAAATTGTCCCCATGGGATTTATAAAAGATTTTGTAGAAGTTTAAAGAATTTCATGAGACTTTCAAGAATTGTAAGATACCTTTACGAATTTTAAGAGATTTTCAAGTTTCTCGTGGAATTCTCAAGGATTTTAAGAAGTTTGTAAAAATTGCAAGTAATTTTGACATTTTAAAAATGATTTTAAGGAATTTTAATAGTCCTCACAGAATTTAAAAAAATTTCAACTCATTTTTTATTTTTAAAAGATTTTGTGAGATTTTTTATTTCAATAGTTTTTTTTAGATATTTTAATGCGCGAAACTTTTTAAGAATTGTTAAGAATTGCCCATCTAGAAATAAAAAGCATTTTTAAAGATTGATTTTGATGAAGATTTTGTAGCATTTTAGAGAATTTTGAAATGTTTTCAAATATTATAAACATTTTTAACGTATTTTAAGGAATTAAAGAAACTTGTAAGAATTTTAAGAGATTTTGAGCAATGAAAAATATTCTCGTGGTATTAGATTTTTTCTCTCAATTATTAAGAGTTTTGGATCCAAGTTCTAACGTAAAAATTCGATTTCTTCATTTTACTTAACAAATATTAAACTTTGAATTTTGTCCCTCTGTAGAATTAATTAATTACATCCTCATCAGAGAGAATGTATTATATTTAGGTAAAATTTGTCTCTAATGAGAATGTGTTCCTTAAGGTCAATAGAACCTTAAGAAATTTAAATAAACGTATATAAACGAATTAAAGCACGCATATTGTGATGAGAATGTGTGCTCACAAGGCACCCCTAGTTTTTAACTAAAATTATGCGTACAGAGCAAGAAAATATTTAGTTCAAATATTTTTTAAGTAAAATGAAAATATTGAATTTTGAAGTTAGATTTTGAATTCTTCGTTTTATGGAAAAAGTATCCAAATTACATATTTTTTCTCTCTGTATGCAGTCTTATATTTGCAAAAAGATTAGCGCTACAGTGCGAAAAAATATTTATCTATAATTGTCGTTGAGTAAAATGAAGAATTGGAATTTTGATTGGGTCCAACGCCCTTAATTTTACAAGTTGGAAATTCTCTAATTTGATAAATTGGATTTTCAGAGAAATTGAACAATTTGGGCATTTATAATTCGGTATTTTTATTTTTCCACAATTTCTGTGAACTAGAAATATGTATACAGAGCGAAAAAATAATTATAGTTTGAATTCCTCGTTTTACGAAGAAAGTATTAGAATTAAAAACTTTTTCGCTCTATAGGCATATATCTATTTTGAAACAAAGTATGTCTATAGAGAGAAAATATTTCTGATTATAGTATTTGTTGAATAAAATGAGGAGATAGAATTCTCTATTAGAAAATATTATTTTAACTCAGAAGAAAATTAATTGCGCTCATATTTTTATCAAGCGACCCTGAACCACTTCAGAGTCATTATGATAACAAAAAATGTGGGATTTATATATTTATACAATTTTTTTTTTCAATTGTATCTTTTGCGTAGATTAAATAAATGCAGGTATGAAATTCAGGTTACTAAAATTACCTGAAAATTGACTTCCTCAGGTTGCGCGTGATAACTATGAGCTGTATAAAGTGACCTAGGACGCAACGGTTGAGATGATAAAGTTTGATTCGAAACTGCCGGTGCGGAACTTGGCAAGTGAATCTGGGTAATTTGCCCTCCTTTTTTCGAGTCCTTATGAAATTCTGTCGAACTCGCCATCTTTGCCTGCAATTATTTTCTTTATTTATCTACTTTTTTCAATTTATTTTATTTTTTTTAAATATTGAAAATTTTTTTTCATTAATAATTTTCACCTTTCCCACAGGATTTCTAGACTTCTTACGCCGAGCTTTTCGGGTCCTGGAGACCACGGTTCGACCTTCTTCGCCTAATTGATCCACGGCTGAACGATTTTCCTTTTCCGGTTTCAGGATTACGGCTAAAATTCGTATTTTCACTCTCTTCTTCCCACTAGAGACTCGAAATTTTCCTGTCACTTTTTTTTCCGGTTAGGAATGCGAGAAAATGGAAAAAATAGTTCAGTATTTCTCACTAAACTGAAGAATCTTTTTTTTTTCTTGAAAGTAGCCGATCGGTTAAAAAAAACAATTGAAATCTGATTATTTCTCGTTGCCTTGACGATTCTCTATTGTTTGAAAAAAATTACGAATTTTCACCATTTTTAATAATTTAAATGAATTCGAAGAATTAAGTAGAAAATTCAATTAACTTGAATTCAATCAAATTTTTTTTTAATTATCCCGGAAAATAGGCGGAATTATTATTGGAAATTATCGGAATTTTTTTGGACTATTTTTTCTTCTCCAGAAATATGGAATTTTTTTTAATTGCAACTTACGGAAACGTTTAGTCATGCATCGGTGGTCACGTTTTTTTCTTCAGGTTCAGAAAGTTGAGATCCTTGTATTACAAGATAAACCAGTCTAAAATCAAGAATAGAATTCGGTTTTAATTAACTGCAATTTAGTCAAATTCAAGATTTGAATTTATAAGTTTAATCCAAATTGTAGGATTTCAATTAGAATTAGTAAGATTCATATGATCAGAGTAAAAAATTTTAATTAGTTTAGTAAAATTCAAGTTGAGAGAGAGAGTTAAAATTTATTTTTAAAAAACTTATTTAAAAAAATGTATGATTGATTGTAATAGATTCGCGGATGTGAACTTTTTATCATTATCATTGCAGATGATTTGAAACGAAGACGATGATTTAGCACCAACGATTTTCCAACCAATTATTAAAGACGAACAGGTTTTCAATTTTTCGCAATAAAATACACTGGAGAGATTAAATAATAGTATATCAAGGTTGAGGAATGAAATCATCAAATTAAAACAACAATTGCATTTTCCTCCACTTTTTCAGCTGTAAATTTTAAAATAGAAAAATGTACATTTCACGAGCAATTTTGCTTTAAGGGCGTTGGATCCAAGTTTTAAGCTCACAATTCAATTCTCCATTTTACTCAACGAAATTTATAGATAAATATTTTTTCGCTCTGCAGCACTAATCTTTCTTCAAATATAAGGCTTTGTACAGAGCGAAAAAATATTTTGTATCGATACATTTTGCATAAAACGAAAAAATCTAAGTTCAAAATTCAATATTTTAATTTTACTTGAAAAATATTTGAATTATATATTTTCTCGCTCTGTACGCATAATTCTAGTTAAAAATTGATTAATTCTACCGAGGGGAAAAATTCTAAACTTAATATTTCTTAAATAAAATGAAGAAATCGAATTTTTAGATTAGAACCAAGTGTTAAGCTCAAAATTCAATTCTCTATTTTACTCAACGAAAATTATAGATAAATATTTTTTCGCTTTAAGGCACTAATATTTTTTCAAATATCAGGCTGCGAACAGGTCGAAAAAATATTTAATTTCGATTTTACTTAACAAATATTTGAATTAGATATTTTTTCGCTCTGTATGCATAATTCTAGTTAAAAATTGATTAATTCTACCGAGGGAAAAAATTACAAACTTAATATTTGGTGATTAAAATGATGAAATCGAATTTTTAGATTAGAACTTGTCTCCAATACCCTTAATGCGATATGAAAACCTGAATTAAATTAGCCGAATTATAAAATAGACAAAAATTAGTTTAATTTAAATAATTAGGTAAATTAATTATTAAACATTTATAATAATTAATTATAATTACGTTGTTAGATTCAAATCTATGGAAAAGAGTAAATAATAAACGAGTTACAAATTTTAAAAATTCCAAAGAAATCAAAGGCATCTAAAATAACTAAAAAAAAATTAAATTTACCAGTAATATTTCTTTATTTTTTAAATTTATGTATTCCAAAATGATCCGTATGGTAATGTATGTTTCCGTTAGACATTAGATGACATAAGCGAAGATAATTACATAATTGAAATGCAGCTTTGTCTCGAACTATTTGCACTTTTATCAGTTTGGAATTTTTAATCAGTCGTTTATTTCAGAAAAGTTTATAATTTTTTTCTATACACGTTAAAGACGGATCAAGGATTTATTTATAAATAAAAAATATCCACTCTGAAATGAAAAAATAATTCCTTAATAAAATTTTATTGATTCAAATTAAATTCTGCTATAATTCAATTAGATCAATTGGAATTCAAAACAAATTAAAGAAACTGAAATTTAATTGCGCGGATTTTCAATCAATTTTTACCGGATTAAAAATTCAAAAACACAATAGAAAATAAATAAAAAAATAAATAATAAATAAAAAATAAATAAAAATAAAAATTAGAAATATTCAATATAATATTCTTAAAACCTGAAGATAAGATAATTCCTCTATCAGAAATGCGTTGATCATCTTGAATACAAAAAAAAAATTGTAAACGAGAAAAATCTAGTGTATCAATTTAATGATGATTATCAAAGAATATTAATTTCAAGTTACACGTGCCATGATTGCCTTCTAGTGGGGGAATCATTTTATCACAAGTTGTACTTGATTTTCTTGCTCAGTATTCGCCAACCTCGTGGCTTGTAAACTTGTGAAAAGCAAACTTTAAATCGAAAAAGCAAAAAGTTTTGCTTCTCGAGCCACCAGGATGGCGCAATCCAAACTTATTTTCATTGGTTTGGCCACGATTTGCACTACTTTTATTGGTAATTAGACTCAAATTAAAATTCCATCTCTCGTTTTCAATTTCCTCTTTTTTCCAAAATTCAAAAATTACTTTCCAAAAAATGAAAATTGTTCAAAAGAATTTTTAAAATATTAAAAACAATTGCGTAGCAATTCGAAGTTGTTTGGAACAATTTTTTTTAGTTATTATTATTTCACAAAAAGATGTTTTTGCAACTGAGAAATTATTTGATTTGAGTAGATATGAATTGTCAATTTAGTGTAATTCATTTCTTTTTTCGCCAGTTAAACATACGATTTGAATTTCATTCCTATCTAATCAAAAGGTCAATATTTCTATCTGAAATGAATGAATGTTAATTTAGATTTCATTAACTGTTCAATTTGAGCGAATATTATTCTATAAAATCGTTCATTCCAACCAAAATTCAAGCTCCAGTGATAATCAATAAAAAAACTTGGCGCCAATTACAGGAAATGTGATTAGAAGTTTCTATTTAGACTAAATTAATTGAGTTAATTAAAAAAGGTCGATTTGAAAACACACTTTTAGAAATAATTAATTTGTAATACCTGATTAATTATTTATAAACAATTTAGAACCTAAGTTAATATTAATTTAACTATATTTAATTGCATTTATAAATCTACCTCTTGTATTTATTTATATCTATTATTTTAATCAATTGTTTTTCTTTTTAATTGAACTTTTATCAGCTGTATCTGGATCGCGAATTATTCGTGACGTTTCAAAGGAGAAAGCAGATAACTCCTTAGAGTCAAATTCTGAAACTTTACGTTTTGTTACTTTGGTAAGTCGTTGTTACTTAAATTTTATTAAATTTTTTATATTTATTATTTTTGTGTCCTATTTTATTTTTCATTAAACTTATTTGAAAAACTTTTAAGGATTCTGAATTAATTTTAGTTTTCAGGACAATTTAAAGTAGAAATTCTCTGCTTTAGTCAGACTTGTCTTACCAAAACTGCAATAACTACTGTCTGATAAAAGTCTTTTATTTTTAAGTTCTATTTTTTTTTAAGTAAATTTTGCTTTACAATAATGAATTTTGATTGCATTCTAATTTAATTTAAATTAATTTCTACTCAGGATTAATTTTAATTAACATGAGAATTTTATTTGAATTCTAGGGAAGTACAATTGAATTTTAGAGGTTTATAATTGATAATTGATAATATTTTATAATTAATTTTTTTTTTAATTGATTCAATTCCGGGGAATTGAAATTTTTAATTATAAAAAATTAAAATGAAATTCCAGGAATTATAATTGAATTTTAGCGAATTACAATTGTATTCTAAGGAATTCAGATTTAATGATTTAATTAAATTTTTTTTTATAATTAAATTCTATATAAATATATTGAATTATTTTTTCAGGTTCTTCGACATGGAGACCGAACACCACAAGATACTTATCCAAACGATCCTTACATTAACGACAAATTTGAACCTTATGGATGGGGACAATTAACAAATGCAAGTATTTATTTATATTAATCATTTTATCAATAAATTTATATTTTTTATTAAGTAATTTTCACGAACTGATGTATTTTCTTTTAAAATAAATTTAATTGAATATTATTAAAATTTTATTTATTTTTTAGAAAGGGAGACTGAACCAATACAACCAGGGTGTTTATCTCCGAGAAAGATATGGAAAATTTTTAGGAACCAAATATAGTCCTGACATTTTTTGGCTGCAAAGTACAGCCCCGGATCGGGCAAAAATGTCAGCTTTGCTGGAAGCTGCTGGTCTTTGGAAACCAGACGAAAAACAAACTTTCAAGACTGGCTTGCCGTGGCAACCAGTGGCCTTACATTATCAACAGGACAATGACACGGTACTAACTAAGCCCCCAAATCCGTTTGCAATTTATAAAAGATGTCAATATTCTTTACTTAATTTCAAGTCTGACTTTTTTAAGGTCGTTGGACCCAAGTATTAATCTCAAAATTCCACTCTCCATTTTACTCAATGAAAATTATAGATAAATATTTTTTCGATCTGTAGCTCTTATCTTTTTTCAAATGATTTCAAGAGATTTTGAATAATTTAAAAAGATTCTAAGAGGTTTCTAGGAATTTAAAGGGATTAGAAGGGACTTGTATAATATTTGAAAGATTTAGTGGAATTTTAAAGGACTTCATTGATTTTTAAGAGATTTTTATGTATTTTGAAGGATTTAACAGTTTTTCATGGAATTATAAAGGATTTTAAGAAACTTGGAAGATTTTAAAGAAATTTTAAGCGTTTATAAAATATTCTCATGGAATTTTAAAGAATTTAAAGAAATTTTGATTGTTTAACAGTGATTATTGCAATTTTAAAGAATCTCACAAGATTTTTATGATTTATAAAATATTTTGTAGAATTTTATGGAATTTCAAGAGATCTTTACGTTTTTTAAGAGATTTTAATCTCTTTACGTATTTCAAGAGATTTTCAATAATTTAAAAAGATTTTAAGAGGTTTCTAGGAATTTAAAGGGATTAGAGGGGATTTGTATAATATTTCAAAGATTTAGTGGAATTTTAAAGGACTTCATGAAGTTTTAAGAGATTTTTAAGAAAGTTTAGGGAATTTGAAGAATTTTAAGGAATCTGATTTTTTAAAGTGATTTTAGGAGATTTTAATGTTTTTCGTGGAATTTTAAAGGATTTCGTGATATTTTTCCGATTTTTAAAAGATTTCGTGAAATTTTTCAAGATTTTAAGAAATTTTTACGTATTTTAAAGGGTTTAACAATTTTTCATGGAATTATAAAGGATTTTAAAAATGTTGGAAAATTTTAAAGAAATTTGAAGGGATTATTAAATAGTTTAATGGGATTTTAAAGAATTTTAAGAAATTTTTATTTTTTAACAGTGATTTTAAGCGTTTTTTTTTTTTGAAATTTTAAATAATCTCACAACATTTTTATGATTTATAAAAGATTTTGTAGAAGTTTAAGGAATTTCAACAGACTTTCAAGAATTTTAAGAGATCTTTAAATATTTTAAGAGATTTTAAAGTTTTTCATAGAATTATAAAGAATTGTAAGAAGCTTGTAAAAAAATGTTGACATTTTGAAAATGATTTTAAGGAATTTTAATATTCCTCATAGAATTTCAACAAATCTCAAGTAATTTTTATTTTAAAAAGATTTTGTGAGGTTTTTGTTTCCAAGAATTTTTATTTAGAGATTTTAATATATTTTAGTGAATTTCAAAGTTCCCTATTAAATTTTAAAGGATTTAACAAGATTTTTATGATTCGTAAGAGATTTTGTGA
>UCOH01011423.1:0-12892 GCA_900474275.1 Synergus japonicus | reverse complement strand
AATTTCAACAAATCTCAAGTAATTTTTATTTTAAAAAGATTTTGTGAGGTTTTTGTTTCCAAGAATTTTTATTTAGAGATTTTAATATATTTTAGTGAATTTCAAAGTTCCCTATTAAATTTTAAAGGATTTAACAAGATTTTTATGATTCGTAAGAGATTTTGTGAAACTCTACAGAATGTCATTGAATTTTAATAGATTTTAAAAATTATAGTGAAATTTTAAGAGATTTTTAGGAATTTGAAAAGATTTAGAAATTTTTCGAGGAATTTAAAGGATTTAAAATAATTTTGAGGAATTTTAAAACAATTTGTGAAAATTTAAGTGTTTTCATGAAATATTAATGAAGGGATTTCGTCGAATTTTAAGATATTTCTAGGAATTTTAAGAGATTTCTAAAGTTTTCATAAATTTGATATTTTTACAAATTTCAAGTGGTGTAAAGTGATTTAAAATTTCAAAAGATTTAAAGTGATATTATGCAAAATTTAAAAAAAATTTCAATAATATTTTTACTGGAAATTTTTTCGCATTTTGATACTTTTATATGTCAGGTAAATTTGTCTGAAAGTCAGAGAAGAGTCAGGGAAATGTCAGAGAAATAAAAAAATTGAATTTTGTGGCCACTCTGTTGACTAATTCTACAAAGGGAAAAAATTCCAAATTTTTCTATTTGCTGAATAAAATGAAGAAATCGAATTTTTAGATTATAACTTGGCTCCAACATCCTTAAATTTATATTTATATTTATATTTATTACAGCTACTTTTAATCTGGTCGAGCTGCCCAGATTATCCTCGTCTCCATAATTTGATCGAGAACTCAAAGAAAATAAAAGACATAGAAGCCAAAAACAAAAAACTTTTCGAGGATTTGAGTAAGCACACAGGCATGAAAATCACTAACGCCGACGACGTTTTTTCTCTCCTTGGGACTCTAGAAGCCGAGGTTAATTCTCTCATTAATCAAAACCAACGAAACATTATCACATCTTCTTGAAAAAAAAATAAAAATGTAATATAAAAAAATTTTTCAGGCAAATATGGGTTTAAAACTTCCAGAGTGGACGAAGGATTTCTTCCCAGATAAATTAATGGAACTGAGCAAACTGAGTCTAGAAATGAACGTCTTCAACGAGACAATGAGGAAATTGAAAGGAGGGCCTTTGATCTCAAAAATTTCAAATGCGATGAAGAACAAATCCGAGGGAAAATTGAAGCCAGAAGAAAGAAAAATGCTTATGTATGTTGGCCACGATTCCACGATCGTCACTTTACTCGCTGGTTTAAATCTTTGGGAAGAGAGAGAAATTCCTGGATATAGTAGCATGGTCATGATCGAACTTCATGAGGACGAAAGTGGATGGAACGTCCAAGTAATAATCCAACTATTAATTTTATCTAATTCAAAAATTTTCCGAATTAGCATTTCACATAAATTTTATTTTTACCAATTATTATTGCACCTAATTTTTAGCTTTTCGAATCACCATTAGATATAATTTTTTATTTTACCAATTACTATTTACCCTAAATTTTATTTTATTTTATTTTATCGAATTACCATTTGCCCTAATTTTAATAATTCCGAAGTACTATTTTGCATTATTTTTATTTCCCCAATTTATTATTCGACATAATTTTCATTTTCCCGAATTACCTTTTGTCATAATTTGCATTGTTTTGAATAACTGTTTGACCCAATTTTAAATTTTTCGAATTATCATCAGGTCTAATTTTTATTTTTTGGAAATACTACGAGACATAATTTTATTTTATCCTAATTACCATTTGCTCTAATTTTTGTTTTTTTCGAATTATCTTTTTATCTAATTTTCAATTTTTCTAATTAACATATGTCTTAATTTTTATTTTTTTAATTACTCCACAATTCTTTCGAATTACTACACAAATTATTTTAAATCTATTAAAATTCCATGGAATCCTTTACAGTTTCACAAAATCTCTTACGAATCATAAAAATCTTGTTAAATCCTTTAAAATTTAATAGGGAACTTTGAAATTCACTAAAATATATTAAAATCTCTAAATAAAAATTCTTGGAAACAAAAACCTCACAAAATCTTTTTAAAATAAAAATTACTTGAGATTTGTTGAAATTTTATGAGGAATATTAAAATTCCTTAAAATCATTTTCAAAATGTCAAAATTTCTATTTAAAAACTTTCTAAAATTCTTTATAATTCTATGAAAAACTTTAAAATCTCTTAAAATATTTAAAGATCTCTTAAAATTCTTGAAAGTCTGTTGAAATTCCTTAAACTTCTACAAAATCTTTTATAAATCATAAAAATATTGTGAGATTATTTAAAATTTCAAAAAAAAAAAACGCTTAAAATCACTGTTAAAAAATAAAAATTTCTTAAAATTCTTTAAAATTCTATGAAAATATTTAATAATCCCTTCAAATTTCTTTAAAATTTTCCAACGTAAAAATACGTAAAAATTTCTTAAAATCTTGAAAAATTTCACGAAATCTTTTAAAAATCGGAAAAATATCACGAAATCCTTTAAAATTCCACGAAGAACATTAAAATCTCCTAAAATCACTTTAAAAAATCAGATTCCTTAAAATTCTTTAAATTTCCTAAATTTTCTTAAAAATCTCTTAAAACTTCATGTTTTTTTTAATTATCTTTTTACCTAATTTTCAATTTTTCTAATTAACATATGTTCTAATTTTTATTTTTTCGAATTACTATTAGATATAATTTTTATTTTTCCGAATAGTTTTAAAATTAGGAATATTTACTAAATTCGAAAAATTTGTTGTAGGTATATTGGAAAAAATCAACAACAGAAGAACCAGTTCCTTTAACGATTCCTGGTTGTGATTTTGCTTGTCCTTTAGAAAAATACCTAAGTTTGATGAAACCGATGATTTTAACTCCTGAAGAATGGGCGGAAGAATGCAGATTAAAAGATCCGAACTACGTGAGTGGCAAAGTTCCACTGCCTTAAGAATCTGGGATTTAGCCCTAAAAATAAGAAACAAAAAATGAATTATCGAGATACTAATATTTAAAAGAAGGAAAAGAAGAATTTTAATTTCGTAACTGTACAAAGAAACTAACCCGATCTGTGATCTTTAAATTTAAGGATTAAGTTTAATTAAGCATAGTTAGAAAATTTAGACTGTAAGTTTAAATTTTATTAGGGAATGTAGTGAGGGACGATTTGTAAATAATAATTATTTAAATGTAAAAACTATTAAAACCTAGACAAATATAAAGCTTATAAGTTTTGAATTATTTATTCTGATTGAATATGTATAAAAATTGACTGATACGCATAAAAAAAAATTAATAAAAAATAATTTTCCAAGATTTGCAATCTCGAATATAAATCCAATGAAAAATGTTTTAAAATTATTCTCTACTAATTAATTACAGTAATTATAATAATCAGGAAAATATTAGGACCTATTCTTGATTGGTTTCTTATATATATCAAACAGAATAAATAATTCAAAACATATTATGATAAATAAAAACGTATAATAATATAATTTTTTAAACTTAAATTTAGTTCACAGCGTGTCAAAATTTAAATGTGAAATCTGTCAGATGTCAAAAAACGACATCATATGTCATGAAAAATTGTTTTCTGTAAAAAACTTAATTTTTACGTAACTTTAAAGATATTTATTTTTTAAAATGTCGGAGACGAGTTTTGAGAATATACTCTGCTGCAAATTGTTCGATCTCAGCGAAATTATTCCTGATTTCTCTATAGGTATTTTTCTACATTTTATATTGAAGAAAAAAATAAAAAATCACATACATTTTTTATAAAACAACTAATAATGATTTATTACTCTTTACAGAAAATAGAATTATAAATTATAATTATACAATTTTACTTATCGATAATATGTATAAAAAATAACTAAAAATAAATTCTACTAATTTCCTGATTATTTCAATTACTGAAATTAATTAGTAAAGAATAATTTTATATTTATATTCCGTCTTCTTCACTGTTCTCTAATATGAAATACACAATTAGTTTAGTTACATTACGAATATGTAATATTTAATATTACATAAATTACGTCCGTTTTAGAATTCAAGAAATCACAATTTTCAATATTAAAATAAAAAATAATATAAAAAATAAAATTCTAAATAAAAAATTCTCACAAGGAAAAACGTTAAAAGTCGTTTTATAAGTTGAATTATTGCAAATTTTCCAAGATTTGCAATCTCGAATATAAATGCGATGCAAACAATAAAATAAAAAAATAATAATAATAGATAATTCCAAAAACATTAATGAAAATAATGTTTTTTTAAAACAAAAAATATCTACTGTGAACTAAAAAGAATTCCAATTCCTTAGACACCGCAAGAAGAGAAGCACTTTGTTTTCGAGAAAACCTCCTAGTCGTCTTAAAAGATGAAGCTGCAAATTGCAGGCCTATAGGTGGTTTTTCAATTTCCGTTGAAGAAATTGGAACCCAAGGCCTTGAATTTCTGGTGTATGTCGTTTCTTCAATGAAAGTCGATGGATGTTTTGGTGGCTCAAAAGTCATCGGATCTGTCACTGAAAAATTTCACTGTCTGGAAGAAAAAAGAAACGAGTTTATTCATAAGGAAGAAGGACGACAGGAAAAACTGCTTTTTATCGGATCAGAGGATGATTTTTATCACGTGGAGTCGACTCAAGTTTGTGGATTGGAAAAAGAAACACAAAAGAAAGATTTCAAATTCTGCTGTAATAAAAATTTTTTAAGTGAAGGAGGCAATATTCTGCTAATGAGATATTTGGCTCAAACGAATTTTCATGGATCTTTACAATTTGAATCTATAACTATTGATGGAAGAATCGCAATTTGCAATTATGTACAGAAATTATTTTCTTATTTTTCCTTTTTTTTTATTTTCATTTTTAAGTTCTCTCATTGGATATTTTTTACAGAGATGTTCAGCAGCTCAAACAATGAAATACAATAATTCATATCAGGAAATTTATATAATAGAGCGAACAATTCAGGAAGAAGTTAATCCGGTTCAAACTATAATGACTTACATGACACAAAAGGGAAGAATTTTAAAACATGACTGGCTCGAAGTTCCTTATATGTTAAAAATAAATCCTTTGATCGATATCAATAAAATGAAAAATGGCAAAATGCCCGAAAAAATTCCACTTAGAGGTTCTTGGGTTGAAGATATGGAATTACTTTCTAAATTTTTAGATGAAAAGGTAAAAAAAAATGTGTCTCAAAATCAAATTGAACTTGAATTAAATTTAAATTCTCGTTTACATTGATATTTTTTATATTTTTAGACTTGCAAAATGGCACAAAATGCACAATACTTTGCTGAACATCCAGAATTAAAAAATATAATAGCTGACTATGTTCAAGCTTTGCTGTTAGGTATCATAAAAATTTGGATTAAGGGTAGAGTTAAGCTCAAAATTCCATTCTCCATTTTACTCAACGAAAATTATAGATAAATATTTTTTCGCTCTGTAGTGCTAATCTTTTTTGAAATATAAAATTGCATACAGAGCAAAAAAATATTTAATCTCGATACTTTTTGCATAAAATGAAGAATTCAAAATCTAACTTAAAAATCGAATATTTTTATTTTGCTTAAAAAATATTCGAATTAGATTTTTCTCGCTCTGTACGCGTAATTCTAGTTAAAAATTGATAAATTCCACAGAGGGAAAAAGTTCCAAATTTTATATTTATTGAATAAAATGAAGAAATTGAATTTTTAGATTAGAACTTGACTCAAACACCCTTAAAGAAAAATATTTTGTTCATATTATAAAAAATATTATTTCTGCAGTTAAACCTTGTGAAGTTTTGACATTTACAATTCAACATTTCCTCGCATTTGCAAGTACAACCGAACCACTGGAATGTTCCCCAAAAATCAAAGATATAGGAACTCAAGTTTTCCAACTTTTTGGAAATCTCGAGACTAAATCAGGAAAAAGAGAGAGCGTTCGCTCACAAGGACCGGTAAAAACTTTATTTGTTTCTTTAAAATAAAATAAAAGTCTTATAAATTTTTCAATCATTTTTTCAAATTCCTAGAGACAAATTCCGAGTCCAAAATGCCCAGCATGTTCAGTTTGTTCTTCGAGTTCGAGCCAAATCTGCACGAAAATCAATGCAGATTTAAAAAAAAAATTAGAATGCAGTTCTTGTAGTCTTTATTCCGACTTTAATTGGGAAGGATTCGAAAATTCAAGCGAAAGTGAATCTCATGATAGAGAACATTTTGAAAGAAGCTGTTCCGAGTTTTAGTTAAAATTTGAAGCTGAATCAAATTAAAGAAAGAAGAAATGGGAAAGCATGTCTCTACCTTTATCATTTCCCAAGATCCGCATCCCTTTGCGGATTACAAATCACACAGTTTTCCTGAAAAAAATAATTAAGTTTAATGATAACAGAAAAACAAGTACAAATTTAATTATTTAAGTAATTAATTAAATTACCACGTCTTTCAAATTCGGCAAGCAGTCTTCGTGGAAGGAGTGTTTGCAATAAAATACGACTAGATTTCTGGCCTCTGTAAAATCGGAATAAAAAATTAGAATAAGATTAAATTAACAATAATTGTACTGAGAATTAATTTTAAAAATATTGAAAAAGACTAACCTCTTACAATTATTTTTCTGTGGCAGGCCCCGCACATCTGATCATCTGATAAAAGTAAAAAAGCAGTCATTAATATATTTAAATGTCCTGAAATAATACATATAAGATAATTCAAATTGTGAAAATTTTCCTACCGTCTATAAAAATTCCCTTCTCGTGGCATCTGACGAGTCTCTCATGCAGATTGAAATAATCATTGGACAGAATTTTTTGACATCCCTCCTGAACCGAAACCTGGAGATTATAGTCACACATCATCTTCACTAGAGCTTTTTTCAATCCAGGAATTTCAAGCGAAGGTTCTATCCTCTTAACCATCAGTCTTGGATCCACGTAAGTTCCAATTTTCTGAAGAAGAAATGTAATCGCCTCTAAAAAAGGAACAGAATAATATTATTTTAGTAACTATTAATACCTACTAGAATTTTTAAAGAAAATCCCTTTTTGCTAAGTTAATCTCACCAGGTTTGTCCAAAGAATAATTAATTAAATCATTCCACAATTCTTCATCATCGTGTTCCTGGCAAAATGCAATCGCGCTTTCCATATCATTCAATTCCCTAGTCATAAGAGCCAAAGCTTCGGAGGTATTTCCTATTTTCCCAAGTAAATAAACCATTTCGGGATAAAATTGTCTCTGACTGCAAATATCGAGGGCTTGCTGAATCGGATAATTATTTGATCGCCTCAGCAATGGGAGAAGTTTGTCTCTTGCGTAATCGGCGTAGAGTCGAACTAATAATCCGTGATATTTTCCTTTTGAATCTTTCGTGTCTTTTTTGTGCAAAGCGTCCAAGTACTGAAAAAAATAATAAAAAGAAAATCGCCTTTTAAAATGACCATTTAAAAATTTTTAATATTAATCTAAAGGCTTAAAAAATTTAATTTACCATGTAAAGATACCGATGATTGTTCTGCAACTTCTGAACGACAATTTCTGAAGGAACTCTGTCTTTTTCCAAGAAAAATTGAATCGCCCTTTCGGAATCGAGATCCATCAATCCCTCGATCATGTCGTAAACTGAGTTGAAAAGTTGGTGTTTCTGAATAAGGTGGAAAACGCCCTTATGTCTTAATTTTAAATACATAGCTAAAGCTTTGTCGTATTTCCCATCATGGCTATATAAAATTGCAAGCGCTTCCAAGAGGACGTTCTGTTTCTGATTATGAACGAGAAGATGTTCCAGAACTCCGTTAACTACTGCCGTCACTGTATAAAGAGTGGGGGACCATTCCTTAACTAATTGCAGAAAACCGTCTGGGTCCATTTTTAAATATTCATAGAGGACCATTTCGTAAATTAAAGGATCGAGGGTCACCTCGCCTCGGGGAAGATAAGCGGAAATTGCTCGCAGCTGGTGGACTCGAGCGAATTTATAAACCTAAAAATAAAAGAATAAAAATTTGAAATACCTAAGACTTAAAAAATAGAATTTAATAATTATATACGATTCTTCCTCCTACCTCTTCTTCCCAGAGTTTTTTATTCTGTCCCAAAATTGTGAGGCAGAGTTTTCCAGCCTTTTCGTATTTTCCTGAGGCTAATAAATGATCCAAATAAACGCGACCAACGTCTATTTGAGTGTATTTACAATCCTTTCCGCCGTTTATAGTCACGGCTTCCAAGGCCTTTTCGAATTTCCCGTGATCGAGAAGCCACTGAATTCTATCATCTGCATCGTATAAACTTGCAACGACTAAATCTTTTGGACTCACTATAAAAAACCTGAAATACAAATTTATCCTCTATCAAAAATCGTCCTTTCTTTATTATTTTAAATAATAATTACCTATTTTCCTCAATGAGGCAGTCCAAATGATAATCGTTACAACTGTATTCTTTGAATCCTCTCAAGGTCAAGGAATTTGCACAAACAGTTGTGTAGTCTTGATATCTAGGCTCGATGACGTGTAAGGTTGGTCGCAAGCTTTTTCCCTCATCGTCGAGGATTTTCGAGCAGCCAAGAAGAACGAGTTGTTTTTCGAGAGGTGCGATTCCCGATATGTAAAAGTCGACTTTGAAAGTTGAGACTAGAAAGAAAAAATTGCAAATTATAAGGAAATATTAAAGACTTTAGAGAAATAATAATTAGTATAGTAAATAGATTTAACATATTAAGTGGAAACTGATAATTAAATACCTGGATCGACTACATATTCGGGCAAGTCCCGATTCGTCATTTCGAGGAAGGATCGCTTTTTAATCCGGCAAATTCGAATCGTGTCCACCCAGCCAATTAAAAGCGTTATATCGTCTGACCAACGTAAATTGCATCTGTAATGCTCAGGAACAGCGCTGAAAAGCGAAAAAATAGTAATTCTTGCTCTTACAATATTGTTAAATTATTATGAACGGGAAAAACTCACTCAGCCGATCGAGGCCACGTTAAAAGTCCCAAGGAGCATCTACTATTTAAATCGTAGACTCTCACTCCTGTAGTGGAGGCCCAGGCGACAAATTGGCCCGTCCAGGCTATTGCAAGAACTCCTCCATCTGTTTCGCACAAAACTGTCGGCTTCATTCGAGAGAGGAATGTTTTCTCGTAGAGAATTAACTTGTCGTCCCCTAGAAAATAACATAAAACATTAAATCATTATTTATCTTAATATTAAAAAAGTTTTTTTTTTTAATTAAATTTAAAAAATATGAAAATCATCTTCAGACTTTTTTCGTTTTCAAAAAGATTATTAAGACAGGGAATACGAATTTTAGAAAATTCATTGAAATATTAGAAATATTAAAGGATTTGACGGTATTTCAAAGAATTTTATGAAATTTATTCTGATTATCAAAAATTTTAAGGGATTTTACCAGGTATTGGGATTTTATAGAATGTAAAAGTCTAATAAAGAGTTTTCAGTGGATTTTCAGGTAATTGAAAATATTTAACGAGATTTCATGGAATTTGAAATGATTTTAAAGGATTTAACGATATTTTGTGTAATTTTAAGTAATTTGCAAAGATTTTACAATGTTTCAAAGGATATTAAGTCATTTTGAGGACTTAAGGGATTTCAAGGGATTTAATGGAATTTTAAGTAATTTTACGGGATTTGATGCTATTTGGGGAGATTCTAAGTAATTTTAAGCAACTTAATTATAAGTTAATTATAATTACTTTTAATTATAAGGATTTGGTTATATTGGATATTCAAGAATTTAAAATAATTTAACGAAATTTAATGTAATTTTTGAGTAATTTTAAAAGATAGAATGAGATGAGATTATAATGACTATGAGATTTTAAGTAATTTCAATTAATTTATGGAATTTTACCGGATTTTGAAGGATAATACAGGTATTTTAAGGAATTTTATAAAACTCATGAAGATTCCTCAAATTAGGTAAAGAATTACAAGATTTTATATTTCAAGAACAAGAATTAAAAATTGTAAATTATTTTTTCTATTAGCAAAAGGTGTGCAAAAATTCATAGAAACTGTTTGAAATTCTTTAGATTATGCGATAAAATTTAAAATCCCCAGACGTCCTTTAAAATCTATTAAAATTAAAATTATTACAAAATTGATTAAATTCCATGAAATCCTTAAAATTTTATAAAATCTTCTAAAAATCATAAAATTCCTGAAAATTATATTACAACATTTAAAATTCCTTAAAGTCCCTTAAAATTCTCTGAAACATCTTAAAATTTCATAAAAACCTTCGAAATTGCTTAAAATTCGTTAAGATTTCTTAAAACTCCCAAAAACCTCTCGAAATCCCTTAAAAATCCATACAAACTATTGAAATCAGAAATCTTTCGAAATCCAAGTTATAAAATTCGCAAAAATCTCTAAAAATTCATAAAAATCTCTTGTAATTTTACAACATTTAAAATCTCTTAAAATCCTTAGAAATATCTTGAAATACCTTGAAATTCTACGAAATCTTTTTAAAATCATAAAAATCTTTATAACTTCGTAAAAATCGCTTGAAAATGGTAAAAATCCATTAAAATTCCTAAAAATCTCTTGAAATGCCTCTCTAAAAAAGTGATGAAAGAAAATATCCCTAAAATCTCGGATAAATTTTTATTTCAAACCTATTCTCTAAGTTGGAATCAATAAAATTTCATTGATTTTTTAATGACATGAAGTTTTAAAAAATTAAGTTATCGTGCACGTAGCGTCCGTGTTGGTCTGCTAAAAGATATAAAAAATATAAAAAATATAAAAAATATGTACCTAAAATTCGTATAAAACTGTAAAAGAAAATGTATAATAAATAAATTATTATTACCAGTAATAAACCTTCTACCACTTCCGGTCTTGTAATAAGTCGGGTCAATGGCGATACACTTGACTAATCGAGCAGTGGACATATTGTGAGTATTTTCGCTGCTATAAAGTCCGAGAATTAAAACTCGTCCATCGTCACTGCAGGAAGCAATATAATCGCCTTTTTGATCAATCGAAATTTGATTGACGGCGACTGTGTGTGCTTCGAGACTTTTAAATTCTACAGCGTTTCCCTGGTGATCAAGAAGGTGAATTGTTCCCCAATGCGAACCAATACAGATAAACTGGAAATATAAATAAATTTCAAAGAAAATTCGAAGAATAATTTCAAAATTTAGATGCTGATCTCATGGATCACAAATAAATAGTAAAGTATTTTGAATTTACTTTTGGATGAACGGCAATGCAACTGGCTGCGTCTCTCTGGAGAATATTCTCCAGATCGTTTCGCATTCTGACGTACTTTAATCGTGGTTCAATTTCATCTACTTCAGAATCTGATCCATCCTGACTTTGATCCTCCTAAAAGATAAAAATGACTATATAGTCTAGGAAAAAAAAATAGTAAGAAATAATAGCTTCCGAGTAGAAAAATTATTTATATTTAAGGGTGTTGGAACCAAGTTCTAATCTACAAATTCGATTTCTTCGTTTTACTTAACAAATATTAAATTTGGAATTCTTTCCTTCTGTGGAATTAATAAATTTTTAACTAGAATTATGCGTAAATAGAGCGAAAATATCTAATTCAAATATTTTTTAAGGAAAAGAAGAAAAATCAATTTTGAGAAATGGAGAATGGAATTTTTAGCTTCACACTTGAGTACAATGTTTTTAAATAAAGAGAAACTAACGGAAAAAGATAAATAAAATGTTAAATAGTCAATTTCAGTAAAAAGCAATTTAAAAACAAAGACTCGAAATTTTTCAAATGCAAAAAATAGTTTTCGCGTAATGAAATCAAGAGAAATAATTCTAGAAAGCACAATTAATTGAAACAAGTGTTTAAATATAATTTATTCAAGAATAACACAAAATTAAAGCGTTTTACTCACTTTATTCTGATTTTCCATGGTGATTCTAACCTTTGAATTTCAAAAATTGATGCACTCTCGCAGAAAAAGTGCTCTGAAGATTTTTTACGATCTACGTATCACAAAAATTACTTATAAAAGTTTGATTGCTTAAAACGAACGAATCTGAGGAAAATTTTATGAAAAATAGAGGATTTATTTAATGATTTTGGAGTGACAAAAAACATAACCTAATGACATAACAATGACAATCATCACAATGCAGGGTGACCAACTAGTTCGAGAAAAAAATTCCAATCAAGCGCTCGAAAATTCGGTAGGTATAGTGGCAGGTATAGTCGTATAGATTGGTTCATAGTTCCAGTTGGCCACAAAATCACTAAATGTTACCATAAGTTACTAAATTTTAAAATCACTGTTAAAGTAAAGACTAGAAGGGAGTTAGGTTGGCGAAAATGGCAGCGATTTAATTGGTTAGTTTCGTTAAGATTTTTTCTAATGCGCTTTGCCATCTAGCTTCCACCTACACTGGAGTTTTTGAATTTAGTGATTTTGTGGCCAATTGAGATTATGGCCAACTGAAACTATGGACCAATCTTTACCTACCGAAAATACACTCGAACTTCACAATATCATCCTAATCCGTGCCAGAGTCTTTCGCAATATCGACCAAATTCCTTTTCCTAAATGTCACATCCATTGCGCATGCGTATTGCGTCATATAGCGGAAAAATATGAAATGTCAAAAGCGTATGTATTGTATAGGTTAAATGTATGATAAGTGTTAAACTATTAAAGTGTATCATTTTTCAAAGAAGAAGGTACCTGATTAAAAAAATGGATAAAGAAAATAAAGAAAACTCTGTAAGTAAATGAATTTAATTTGTAATTCTACTAATTTTCACCTAAATTATACCTTCAATGTGTGTAGGTGGTGTGTAGCATAGTGCGTTTTGTTTTGCTTTAATATAAAC
>UCOH01011422.1:0-45120 GCA_900474275.1 Synergus japonicus | reverse complement strand
ATTTAAAACAAGCTAAAATTAGTTTAGATGATACAGAAAATTTGTTATCTACTATTGCCAATCACCGTCGAGTAAAAAATTGGAAAGAATCCATATCAGAATATTTGCAGTATTTGGGATATGCTGCAATATCTGTCATAACTTTATACATATTATATAGAGTAGGGCTTTTTAAATGTCTGAAAAATTGTCTTCCAAGGAAACTATGTCTTTTTTGCGTTAAAACTAAGGTAGAAGCACCGACACATATAGTGACTTACCATGCTAATTCGCGACCATCGTTGGAACCACCAACAAAAATTAAAAACAAGAGAATAAGAATTTAGGGACTAAATCCTGTCTTAAGGGAGGATTGTTATGCACTGATAAGATAGACACGCCTACCATGCCGGTGGGCTATAGCTTGGAAGGATGAGCGCTGCGCCGCTTGAGACAGTTCTTCTTTGATTGCGCTCTTATGAACTACTTAGTAGTTTAAGAACTTCGATAAAGTGATTTCATCATAATTATATCACTGTGTAATTAATAAAAAGTTATAAGCCTGTTTTTCGGCATAAAAAACCACTTTGCAAAAATTATCCTATTCCTGAAAAAAGATTGTAATAATTAAAAAAGAAGATTCAAGAAGTTTTCTTTAAGGATGTTGGGTTAATGATTTTACTTTAAAATTCGATTTCTTCATTTTAGTAAACAAATATTATAATAAGATATTTTTTCGCTCTATGGGTATGGTTTTACTTCGAAATAGAATTTACTTGCAATGTGAAAATATTTATAATTCTAATATTATTTAAGAAAAATTTGAAATTTATTTAGGAAGAGAGCGAATTTTTTCATACTTACAAGAATTCGCCTTCGTGTAAGTTTGCGAATAAGTGAAGAACCGAGAAACGGAGAGTTGAGTAGAGATGTAATAGTCTTTTCATCCTTTCTTTCGAAGACAATTCATAAGGAACGAGAAGTTCTCTAAAGATCCTCTTTATCAATGGATTTATCATTTGGATCGAAAGTAGATAATTCAAAAATATTTCTGATGTGCTCTTTAAAAACGATGCCCACTGCAGTCAATTCTGCTTCTCTTACGGAATACTGAAGGATCAAATAATTTTAGTAACAGAAATACCTTCATATAAATATAGAAACTGACAAACAATTTTTAGATACTCGTTTCCCTCCAAAATCCTAGGAACCTTAAAAATAGCCTCGGAGATCGCAGAGACGCCTTTAATTCTGATATTGACTTCCCGATCGACCTGAGTTGCTTTAAAAAATTAGGAAGTCTGTTCTCTGACTTCTGGATGCCTAAGAATAATTCGCTTAAAGAATCCAACATGAAAAAGTCGAATTTCAAGGCTCGGGTCCTTAATTCGAAGCAGGAAATTTTCAAAAAGTTCTCAATTGGTTTTTGCAACTGTCTAGGCAGAAGCTGTGAACATTTTTCCCAGCAAAATTACAGCGGCAGTTCGATCATTTTCATCGGGAGATTTAATTTTCTTCTCTGCATAAATAAGCAAATGGTTGCTGATTACGTTCGGGAAAATGTTCCGTAATTCGTAGGTGATTTCGTGAAGACTGCAATTTCTATTTCTAATATTTTTTTAGTACAATGAGAGAATTGAATTTTAAGTTTAGAATTTCGAATATGCACTGTTATTTGGTTGACTAAAGGATTTTAAAAAATGTTTAGAGATGCTATAATAAATTTTGACTGATTTTGTGGATTCTAAGGGATTTTTAGACATTAAAGAATTTAAGAGAATTTAAGGATTTATGATTTTTAGAAAAGTTTTTATTGTTTACATTATTTACATGGTTAAATTTTAGTCATTTATTAGCTAAGACATATTTAGGAATATAAAATATGCAAAACAACAGCTTACTAGTTAACTAAAGCCACAAAATTCATCTTATAATAAACGTCACTTTATAGGTTATGTTAGTCTCTAACATAACCTATAAGCTCATTAAGAAGTAATAGAAGTACAAAAAACAGTTTATTACACTTTATCGGTTAATTAATCAATAATTATCACCCTTGTCATAAAAATCTCTAAAATTATAAGCAAAGATATTAGTACCTAGATGCGGCATAGGCCAGAAGTGGGGACGATTTTAGGTGGGGTTATTTGCATTTTAGCCTATATCGAGGTACTGCTCTCTATCTTTTCATTGTTTCCATGGAAACCGCGTTAAATCTGATGTGAATGTGAGTCAATGAGTAACAGAACTTTGGCAATAATTAAATGCGACTTACAAAAAATAAAGATTGAAAAAATGTAGATAATTAAAATTTAAAAAGTAATTATTTTCTATGATTTTAAAATTTTCAAAATTTATAATTATATTATAATTATTATCAATTAATAAATTATTAGTACTGAAAAAATAATACATTATCTCTGATGAGAATGTAATAAATACGAAATTGACGAAAAATTAATATATCTATCCTATCTATATATTTGCTAAATTATAAAATAGGAAATTAATTAAAAATTATTTGACAAAATACTGACATTATACTTTATATTTTCTGAATGTTTTTCAATTAATATTTTTTATATTCGGTATTTTTTTGTATTTCTTATTAGTCCCAAAATTTTTACTGTCAATATTTTTAATACAATAGATTAAACCTTTCAAAATTAAGCATTTTGAGATTAATCAAAAATAACGAAACAATATATTTAATCTAAACAATTTTTTTTAAATATTCAATTTTGGCAACTCATATTATAAAAATGCAGCAATTTTTCACTTCAAAATTTTCTAATGTTGAAAGTTACATCTAACTCGACAATTTTTTCGGAATTTAACAAATTTTACGTATAATTATACGAAACTTCAGAATTAAAAATTACGAAATACGAAATATCAGAAAATTTTTAATATATTTAAATTTACAGAATATTTTTAATTTTAAACATAATTTAAGTATTTAATGATCTTTCTCTCTTTTGAAAATATATGTTTAATGTCAAAAATTATATCCTTAAATAAATGCGGTAGCCAATATATTAATAATAATGGCTTAAAAATAATTTCTTAGTGAATTCCGAAATTTTATTGAATGAAATTCAAAAATCAATTTCAATATTCCAATCAATTAACTATAAGTGTACAAATTTTTAAATTCCCGAAAATGCAAATTTAAAGTTTTTTAAAATCGTTTAGTTAATAATTAAGGTTGTTGGAGCCAAGTTCTAATCTAAAAGTTCAATTTCTTTATTTTCCTCAACGAATATAAAATTTGGAATTTTTTCCCTCTGTGGAATTAATCAATTTTTAACTAGAATTATGCGTACAGAGTGAGAAAATATATAAATCAAGTATTTTTTAGGGAAAATGAAAATATTCAGTTTTGAAGTTAGATTTTGAATTCCTAGTTTTATGCCAAAAGTATTTATTAAGTATTTATTAAAGTATTTATAAAAGTAAATATTTATTTATAATTTTCGTTGAGTAAAATGGAGAATTGAATTTTGAACATAACACTTGGGTTTAACGCCTTTAAAATTATTACACTGTATCGAAATTTCGACTCCATTTCATTGGATTTATAATATTTAAATCTAAAATTGTTATTAAGAAAGTAATTATTATAAATATTTACCAATTAATTTGCCTTAAAATTTTTCTAATTTAATTAATTCAGAAAATTATATATCGTTGATTTAAAAAATTATTCTATTTAAAATCGGATTTCATCTGATTGATTTATTTTTCTAAATAAGTGTAAAATATCTAAGTATGCAATTTTTATAATATAAAGCAAAAGTTTCTGTTCATATTCTACTCCAATTAAAAATTTTACTTTTTTTAAATCCTGAAACTAACCAAAATTACCGAAAAAATAAATACCAATTAGACGAATTGATAAATTTATTTAAATCTAAAAATAATATTTTTATAATTTATTAATTTGAATTTTATAGAATAATGAGAATCTTTTCAGTTCTCAACCATAGTTTCTAAATATGTAAATTTTAAAAACTGATACAACATAACAATTTTCAGTAAGTTAAATAAACTTTTTGTTTTGTGTTCTAATTATATTTTCACTAATGATTCGAAGAAAGTCAGATTATTAAAGCTATGAATTTAAAAAAACTAGGACTTGACGCCATTAAAATAGGGCGGCTTACAGCGCCTCTACAGGTGTGTGCTGGCTAAAGTTGTAATAGTAGCTATATATATTGTACATATATGCACTATGCACAAATGTGGGGATAACCTCGGTTTATCTCCAAAAAAGTATGTGCATGAACTAATCCCTATGTCGCATCTAGGCATAGAGATATAAGAATAGAGGTAAAAAGCTATGTGCTGAACATGATACACAAATAGAAAGAGAAAGGAAACCAGAGGAATTATTCCTTTCTCTCTCTAGTGACGCATGCGGAGTCATGCGTTTTGATGTAGGGATCATACATTTAATCTAAAAATCGAGTTTCCCTTCTACTACAACTTTGTGTTCTACTGCCGAGAATTACAATTTGCAAGTCTCTCCTCGCTCTGCGTAGAGACCGCCATACTTTCTTCATTACTTCGTCACTTCGGTCAGAGATATAATGAGAGTCGGTTGTGCATCAATTAACTGTGTGCAAGGCGTTAATTAATTAATAAAGAACTGTTAATTATATAAAGTATTTTAGTGAACCTTAATTACCTCTACATACCGTATCTATAGACATATAGATATATCTTTATAGGAAGTGCCGATAAACGCCGCGGTACCAAGCTCCTATATTGAATCAAGTGATTATATAGAAATCCGTCTGATTTTAGCATAACTGATTTTATTTCGAATGATAGTAGATTATATCTTGTTACATATAAATAAAAATATTATATCTTTTAAAAACGTACAAACATAATAAATAAACTTTGTTAAACTTTTTTAACTTTGAAAAAAATTCACATAATATATCTGACCCCTCTAAATCTTTGGCTGCGCGGCTGCGACTGTATTATCACATATAATAATAATTTTATATCACTTTCTATTCGCCTTTGAAGATAGTTAATTTATTGTATTGCATCCTAATTCTATTTTTAATGTCACAAAGCTTATCTCCTTCATGTTTCATGCGTTTATCGATGTAGTTTTGAATTATCATATAAATCAACTGATAACGATGATCACATGTGGGTTCTTGATCTAGAATATGATTATCGTTGTCTAAAACTGTTGGTGGTATACTTTTTAAAGTTTCTGATAATATTTTAAAATTAATATTTTTAATAATTAAATATTCCTTGTAAGAGCGAATAATTTTTTCTGTATAATGACACAAAAGCTAACCTATATATGACAATTGACAATGCACTCTTATGATTTTCTGCTTTCTGCTTTGTGTTTTCTGCCGAAATCGGACGGCACTTTTAAGGGCGTAGGATAAACGGACTTTGAAATCCGTGAAAATAGAAATTTTCAAAAATGATTGTAAGACCGATCCTGCATGAGCGTATATATTTTAGAAAAAGGTATTATGGAATATGTGGCGACAACTTACCAAATATATTGGGTCCTGAAAGTACATGAGAGTAAAGGAGAAGAGAGTTCTTTTTGTCCAATTTTTCATTCTCTATCTCTTTTACTCTGATGTACTTTCTGCCTGCACCGGTCTAGAGTTCTTAGTCGGTTATATTACTTCGACAATGGTAACGAGAATGAGAATATAACCCAGACTTAAATTCTCTAAGAATTTATGAGAACTTATGATGTTAGAGATAGGACAAGGGAGATAATTATTGATTAATTAACCGATGAATAGTAATAAACTGTTTTTTGTACTTCTATTACTTCTTAATGAGCTTTACATAAGTTGTAAATGATAAAACTGTCACAAATGTATGCAGAGCATAGGTTATGTTATTGACTAACATAACCTATAAAGTGACGTTTATTATAAGATGAATTTTGTGGCTTTAGTTAACTAGTAAGCTGTTGTTTTGCATATTTTACATTCCTAAATATACATTACACCTAATAAATTACTAAAATTTAACCATGTAAATAATGTAAACAATAACAATTTTTCTAAAAATCATAAATTTTTAAATTCTCTTAAATTCTTTTAAATTCTCATAAATTCTGTCATATTCTCGATCATATAATCTGGATATAAGTTCGCGAGAATTTAAGAACTCTACACCGGTCGGTCGGACCATAGAGGGAAGATAGGTATAGAGGCGACATTGCAGCAGAAATCTTGTGACAAATTTAAGGGAGCGCGACGTGAGGGGAAGGCTTAGTTATTCTGCCAACAGCGTGATGGCGCTGTTTTAATATGAATTTTTAAGAGCGACCTCACTCTCTGGGCAGAACAACTAAACCTACCCCCACCGACCCCACCCTTCTAACTCACATATAGAAAGTGTGCTAACAGTACATGCTTGACAGTGTAAGTAGTATGGAGCTTTTGCTTTTGCCTGGATCTGGCGAGTTTTCATTTTTCAGGTTCTATCTGCGACCTATACTCTACGATTGCTTAGTATTAAGAATTGTAATTATTAATTATATAATTAATTAATAAATTAATTATTAATTATTATAAAAATAATATAAAAATATAACTGAGTCAGTATCAAAATATGTTTTTATTTTAAGTTCAAAAGTAACATTGAAAATGAGTACAGTATTTATTTACATACTCACGATTCTTGACAAATATGTTAATATTATTACATTATCTGACATTATCTATATTATAAATGAATTTATGATACAATATGAAATATGAAAATTTAAATTATTAAAAATAAATAAAATAAATAAATAAGTATAAATATAATATAAATAACTTAAATTAAAATATAAAGTAAATAAATACATATATCTAATAAATATAAATTTATTTACAAATATATGCGGAGTTGCTATGTTGTTATCACTGAATGAAAATTTGTATACATTTTTTAAATTTTATTTCTTATTTCATATTATTTAACCCTATTTCATGGTATTTAAAAAAACTCTGGATACAATACTTAATACCAAAATTGTATAAAACCAAAAATTGTTTCGACGTCTAATTTCTACTTTCTGCTTTGCGTTTTCTGCCGACATGGGATGGCACCTTCAGGGACATTTCGACACACGGACTCTGACCAGGCTAGTACCACGAAGGAATAATAAGGAGACCCAACTGCCAGTGGAAAGCCTTCCGAAACTGGAAACAAAAACTAGATCATAAGTCTTTAGAAGAACTTTGTTTGAGTGCGCATGTGCGCAGTTGTCCTCTTCCTACTCGTGGGAAAGTGTGCGAGTGAGAAAGTTTTTAAAATTGACATTAAATAGAGAGGTTATGTTCTTTTGTTGATTGCGTTATATGAACGATACTCCAAATAAATTATATAAACAATATTTTCAGTATTTGTTTGAAAAATGTATGAACAAATTTTGAGAAGAAAAAGTATGTGTAAGTACACCTTAACTTCGTAATATAATAAAGAATTCATGGAAGTAATATAACTTAATCGCGAAATCGCATAACAATCGAACATAACCTCTCTATCTTATGACAATTTAAAAAACTTTCTCACTCGCACAGTTTCCCATGAATAAGAAGAGGACAATTGCGCACATGCGCACTCAAACAAAGTTCTTCTAAAGACTTATGATCTAGTTTTTGTTTCCAGGTTGCGAAAGGGAGTTCGGTCTCTTTATTATTCCTTCGTGGCTAGTACTATTATCCAGGAATGAACTAGCAACTCGTAAGAGGGTAAACCTACAGAGAAAAACTGATAAATGACTGGAGGGAAAATGTTCAACTAACAAAAAGAAGAGATTAAGATGACGGTGTAAAATAAATTTAAATTCAAATAAGAATATTTTAAATGAAAAAGTACAATGTATTAATAAAAGCAAACATTTTAAAGTCATATATTTGAGGTTATGTTTAAAGTCACATATTTGAGGTTATTTTGTTTTTGATGAAAATGCGATGATTTTTACATAAAAATCTCCATTTCCTTTGAAAAACACAAACATAACCTTAAATATGTGTTTAGTTGTTTATAATGAAAATGGAATGATTTTTACGTAAAAATATACATTTCCGTTGAGAAAACGTAAACATAACCTCAAATAGGTGATTTTAGTTGTTTCTGATATAAATGGGATGATTTTTACGTATAAATATTCATTTCCGTTGAGAAAACACAAACATAACGTCAAATAGTTGAGTTTAATTGGTTTTTAGAAAAATTGGATGATTTTTAATAAATAATATCCATTTACGTTGAAAAAATATAAACATTACCTACAATGACTTTAAAATATCTGCCTTTATTAATACATTGTACCTTTTCATTAAAAATATTCTTATTTGAATTTAAATTTATTCTACACCGTCATCTTAATCTCTTCTTTGTGTTAGTCGAACATTTCTCCTCCAGTCATTGATCACTTTTTCATTGTAGGTTTACCCTCTTACGAATTGTTAGTTCATTCCTGGATAATTGTACTAGCCGTCCCTGACTCACTACAAAAATATTAGGTTACTAAATCAGCACCGCATTTGTCATCGGTTTTTTGCGTCTGCTAGACCAGCACCGCATCTACTATCCATGTGAGAAATGGATAGTTGATTCGACGTCGAATCAACGTCGTTTTTGCCTGTCGAAAAATCGTCGATATTTTCGTCGATTCGACAATATTTTGTCCCCAAATTCGACGTCTTATTGACGTCGAATTAATGATCGCATCGACGTCGAATTATCAATTGTTTCGACGTCTAATTTACCATAGTTTCGATGGTATAAAAAGTAGTGCAGTAATTACGAGAAATCAAATGTGATCCTATCCGGTGGGCAAAAACACATTGTGATCCTGAAGATTTTCTAAAGAGGTCCTTAGGATGTCCATTTCAGTCCAATTGATTTCCTAAAAACGTCTCACGTTCAAAAAACGTCTTTTGAGGCATGAGATGTCTTTTAGATATCAATTGGACAGGCATGAACGTCCTAAAGATGTCTTTATGACGTCCTCAGGATGTCAATGTCTTTTTGCCCACTGGATAAACAGAATCGCATTTAAGTTTCCGTGAATAAAAAGCACTATGAATTATTTTATTGGCCTTTGTTTAGTAATATCATTTAAAAAAATGAAAAAGGAGAAAAAACTGGAAAATTAACGTGATTTATTTCCACGATCATATAAAATGGTTCTTACATATGCAATATCTTAGTTAATTTTATTTTTGTCCCGTTTACCGAAACTTCCATCATCTTGCTTCCGCCAGGGAGCGTTTTTAAGCCATGTTTTAGTCGCTTTTTTCACTCAACTTAAATTACAATCCGAATTGCACACTAGAAAAGCACCTGCAACAATTTTATTGTTTTTTAGTTATGACTCAATTAAGCTTTTTTATGAAAGTTAAGTAGTATAATATTAAAATCTAACCTTGGATTGCTTCCCATAAATGAAGAGCTTGTAAGGATTCCTTTAACCCTTCTTCCGAAAAATTTAATTTTGACGCCAGTGAATTTGACATCAATTGTTTGAGAATCTTCACAGTTGACTTCATTTAGTTAGATCCAAGTACACAACTACTTAGGTAGTCAGACTGACAAATAATATAAATATTTCATAGGAGAAAGTACACTGAAATGTGAGTCAAATTATGAGATGTTTAATACAAAAAACTATTTCTGTTAGTTGAAAAAATTATCCTATCTTAAAAGAGTGGTCTGATGAAATGTCTCGAAAATCTCGCATACATTGTTGTTGCAAACCTGATAGGCTTTTGCGTAACTTGAAGTTTTTATAAGAAGGAAAACAAAATATAATCGTCACTGAAAACCTTTAAAATTCGGAAAATTCTTAAAAATTGTTAATAACTTAAAATCCGATTGTTAAAATTCGGGAAAATCTCTAAATACTCCTAGAAACCTTTTGGTATTATTTAAAATTCTACGGTAACATTTAAAATTCCTTCATATCCATTAAAATACATTAAAAGTATTATAATTCTCTTCAAATTTCATACTATTCTTAATAATTCCATAAAATCTTTTAAAAATCAGAAAAAAAAATTCGATAAATCACTTCAAATTATTAGAAATCTCATAAAATTTCATAAAATCCATAAAAATGACACATAAAGTCTTTTAAAATTAAAATCTTTTGAATTCATTTTAAATTCTTGGAAATCCCACTTCAAGTTTCAAAATTCCTTAAAATCTCAGAAATCATTTGAAATACCTCGAAATTCCACAAAAATCTTCAATATCATTAATCTTTTGAAACCCATCTTAAAATTCATGAAAATCTCTAAAAATTTCTTGAAACCTCTTAAAATTCCGTAAAATGTTAAATCGCTTAAAATTATCAGAAATCTTATACAATTCCACAAATCTTGAAAATCAAAAAATTACTTGAAAGCCTTCAAAAAATATGTAGCGCCTTTAAAATCCTTTAAAATTCTACCAAATCTTTTAACAACTGAAAAAAGCTTTTGAAATCCCTCCATAAAATCCCCTGAAAAACTTTTAAATCTTTTAAAAAAGTAGAAAATTCTAGAAATTTGACAGTAACATTTAAAATCCCTTTAGATCCTTTGAAATCCGTTGAACGTATTAGAAATCTTCTCAATTTCAATGCAATCCTTTAAAATTCTTAGAAACCTTTTAAAATTTCTCAAAATTTCAAAATATTTAGAATTCCGGAAAATTCATCAGAATTCTTAAAAATCTCTAAGCACTTAAAAAGATTTGAAGATTATATTTTTAATATTGATAAACCTTATTTTAACAGAAAATAGTTCTTATCAGACAGAAGTGATAATAACTATACAACTCACCGTGGCTGAAAGATTACAAGGGTTTTCAAGAAATGTCTCGAAAACTTTAACTTCCTCCATACTTTTAAGAGGTATTGAAGGCAGATTATGCGGTCTAACAATCTTTTTCTCGTGAAGAAGAAGTGCACGATTGATTTTTCCTTGATTGAAGGCAATATTGTCAATTTTACTACTGATTTCTTCAAGTTGAATTTCCATCCAAAGATGTCTTCGATTAAAAGTTTTTAATATTTCCTGTAATTCTGAGACAGCATCGGAATAGTATTTTTCCATGAAAATTTAAATTATTAAATTATAGAAATACCTTAATAATAAATAAACAATTATACCTGAAGTCGTATTTTCGTTGGAAAAGTCTTTCAATTGTGATAAAGAAAGCAATTTATCAGAACTTTCAAGAACATTGATTGAACTCATACTTGAAGAATCAAATAGATCTGAATTGTCAATTTTATCGTTCCTCGTTAATGGTGATAAATTTTCTGCCGATGAATTATCTGTCACTTTTGGAGTCTGAGATGACAGCTTCTTATTTTTTAAACTAAGCGCAGAATCATAAATGGAATTCGAAGAAGTACTCTCCTTATCGTTAATAAGGTGATCGGCTTCCTCGACATCAAATATATTAGCCGCACCGGAACTAAATGCAGTTTTTTCATTAGTCCTTGAAAGATTCGATAACGTTGACTGAACAGTGCTTTTAGGAAATGAAACTGACAAACTTTTTGGCCTTCCTGCAATGATTTTCCAAGAGTTTGTCTTTTTGAAGTTTTGCCTTGTTCTGAACCTTACTTAAAATCTCTGAATTCTTTGACTTCAGTTTTTGATTATTTTGCGTGTGAATTGAAATAGACAAAGTTTTCGGCAGTTCTGTCTTTGGCAACATTGGTGGTGCTCTAACTGGTGGACGTGTAGTAACGATTTTTCCGCGATTGTTTTGTTTAAACAGTTTAGATGAACTACACTCTTCTTCAGAACTTGAATCAAATTGACGATTTAGCCATTTTCTTCTCTTTCCCTTTCCGAGTTCTTGCTCAGTTTCATAATAGGACATTTCAGAACGTCCCTTAGCGCCATTTCTTGCACTTAAGTAAGACTCTAAAAAATAAATTTCCCTTTATTAGAAACATTTTATAAATTATTATTACACTCAAATAAATATTCAAATTATGAAATTCTGAATTTTATCTTACCATAGAACTTTCTGATAATGACTTTGTGAGTTGGCCACTCTAGTTCAGGATCTATATTTTTTCTTGCAGCGCGACTTACAGTATGTGGATTGGGAGGCCATTTAATATCTCCGTGCATATCATCATTTAAATTCACGAGCCATTTTGTACATCCTGCATCAATGATAATCTCATCTTCATAATCGTCTTCATCATCGCCTTCAACTGGTAGAAACTCTGCTACTAAGAACTAATAAAGAAAAATTCATTAAATTTTAAAAATAGTCTATCTCATTTCGGAGAGTAGCTGTTGTGATGTCAATCCTTCTTTCGACCCGGCTAATTTCTCCCTCGTAGTCCATTAGTTTCTTCTTCAATCTATCCAAATCCTCCAGGACCTTTTTATATTGCCTATCAGCTTTCTGCTGACTATTCATCGACGACCCTCCCAATAGTAACATGGAGGCGTTCCGAATCTCATCCCTGACACTTCTTTCATTTATTGGTAAACGTAAACTCGCAACGCTTGTAGTCTCGATGGGAAGTGCCAATTCATAGTCTTCATTATCTGTTGGGGGGGCGGAGGTTACACCCCCTACGGCCCCCTGATTGTCTAACCCTAATTCGACCGGCGTACTTGGTTGCCCGGCGATATCGGCTTCAAGTGCATCTTTCGCGGATGCTTTTCCGCTTCGCGTTTTCGGCATTTTTCAAAATTCGACTAATAACATAACGCAAATTTAATCTCTATCACGACACTTGCGATTCCTCAAGCCCCTGCGTTGGGCGCCAATGTATCAATTCCTCTTCTTGGGGCTGGTTCTCGTAGAACGAATGGATATTCTTATAACAGAACTTATGCCCTCTTATTGGCTAGAATTGTGGGAGTGGGACGGTTCCTGAGGGAGGCAAGTAAATACGCAATGATTTCAATAACTAATAACAAAGTTTATTCAAATAAAGTGAAAAGATTAAGGAGAGTACCGTGTCATGGCTACGGAAAGGCTCGACACAATCTTAAACTCATTGATAATAAAGACTCAATATAAACTAAAATTAATTCATCGCAAACCATGAGCACGACAAATGCCTGCAAGTCGAAATATGAGAGTTTGAAGTAGAAAAATGGAGATGAATTTAAATTATAAAACCCCACGCAAATTTACTTGAATTATTACAAAGTGATACAAAACCTCTAATTCGTAACGAAACTAACAGCGAAACTTTAAATTTGTCCCTCGCTCTGGTAATTTCCAAACAGCGTACAAATCCAATTCCGTTTGTGACGTCACCGTCAAGTTATGGTCACATTACGGTAAAGTTACCACTCGGCGAGAGGTTTACCCGTTCGCGAATACGATATTTGTTAATTACGTCTTGTTATGACGTCACGCCGCGTAGTCATACGCGCAATCGTAAGTCGCCCCACCGAATAGTAACCATAACGATATGGTCAACCCTGGTGACGTGCCTTTATTTTTTCGAGTTCCCCCAGCCTGGTACAGCGTACAAAGGAACTTAACAAACACGACCTCGTTACCGCGACGATGGCAAAAGTTTGCTTGGCTCTCGTAGTGGTCCCTCGTGACGTCGGATGAAGAAAAGTCCTCGATGATCTCAGGTGCCTGACTATGGTTAGTCAGCAAAAACGGAGTCGCTTAAGAGTGCTGGGCCATGCCCAGCCTGAGCTCGAAGGCGACTCGTGAACGAGTGATGGCAGGGATCGGACGCTCGTCTTTTAACCCTGCGCGAAACTTAGTTGTTCGCGGGAAAACGTGATTCCGCGCACCTAGCGCAATCCATGCGAAGCCTTTCCCGAGCGATATCCCGGCAGCTCTCTAGCTCGCCGACAACTGTAGCTTTGATAGCCTATGCACAGGCGTTCTGCGTGTCTCGATGGTAGTAACAGTATGGAGGACCATTACAATTTATTACCAATCATAAGAACAGTATTTTGTCTCAAAACAATACTTTTCAAGATTACTATATCGCCATGCACTGTTTTGAAACAAGAGTTTCGATTATTCAACTGGAAAATCACATCATTTACAGAAACACGTTTGTAGTTGATTCCTCTAACAATATCATTAAAATCCACAAACTTTCGTGATAAAGTCACTCGGTTATTGGCGTCCTCCAAACGCACTACAATTTCTTTTGTTCTTTCCAAGTCACGATTTATAATCTGTTGAAAAGCTTCATGTCCAGAGCTAAGAGAATCTTTTATTGATTTCAATCGATTCTCGAATGCATAGGCACTGAAATTTTCTAGACATCCATGAATATTACATTCTTCTGATAAGTGAGAAAGAGCATGCACATTGTACATTGTAAACTTCGTACCATAAATTTCCTTGGAATGTTAAATGAAAGTCCTTAGCAAATTATTTGCATAATTGCACATTGTTTTCACAAAAACAGGGTTTAATAAAATATAAGCTGCAGTATGTAGAAGGAGAAAGTGCTTATAAACGTTTAATAGGACATTGTCTCTAAATACAAGAATACCATCATAGAGTAACTGTCGTCTAAATTCTGTGGCCTTATAAAAACTGACCTCATCAAACGATCTTGGTTTTCTGTTGAAGTCTGTAGGGCAACTTTGAGCTAAACGTTCGAGCAAAATGGATATTGCATGAATCGTATTCCCGTGCAACTTCCAAGCACCACAATCAATTTGAGCCAGCATTTAATTAGTCTTTTGAAACCCCCTTGGTGAAGCAGATGTAATGAATCCAAGCGAAATTGAGATACCATTCGTGTTAATAATCTGTCTAGAGGCGAACGACCATTATGATAGCGAGGTTGAATTTGATCATGAAACCATTCATCTGTTCGCAGAGGTGCATCAAGTTGAGCAAAAGTTACTCGATTTCACTCACCGAAAACTGTGCACTTTTCACACGATGCGAATCCGCAATGTCCAATGCAGCATTTAACTAGAGCCCTTGCTGGCGCATCTAGTATGTAATGACGAATCTCAAATGGATATGTTACTTCGTTAGATGTATAACCATTAATGGTCAAATTCTCTACTTCTATGACATAATCACTTAAAAACTCTTCCAAGTCTTGTGGATCGCTTTTACCATAATACAAAGCTATTATAAATGGCTCATTCTTACTTTCTATAAGTTTTCCCAAAATTGACCAAACTTTTTTTTTCACTTTTGAATAAAGGAAGACCATCTATGTTTATATCAATTATAATACGTGTTTATATCAAGTTGAATAATATTTACATTACCGGGCGTGTGTAAAAGTGTTTTATAACTTTTTGGCATTAGCAGATACACTACCTTAAGCCTACTGCACAAGTTATTCAATTTATTCATGGACATTAATCCTCCTTCTAATGCTCAATTTCTTATAGATTCGATAACAAATTGTTCTCTTTCAGCGTCATTTTCAAATATTATATCATTATCGCTTTCATCAGATCCACTGAAACTTTCATTATTAAAACTATTATTTAAAATTTCATCAGTTATGTCACCTCTGTCATCTGCAGTACTACTATCAGACTCAGATGCAGTAGCACTTGAAAGTATTTCGTTATCATATATAGGACCATGATCATCAAAACTACAATTTTCTGGGCAATTACTGCTTTCCAATTCCGAGTCACTATTTAAATAAGATGCACATACAGCTGCACGAAGATCATGTTTTATACGTTTTAAAACATCTTTCTTGGCTTTCCTTATCAATTTACGCTTACGTGATTTACGATTCATCTTCAAAAACAAAAAAATCAAACATTCTTATGTCAAAATATTCTGAAAAAATTTATACGAGTATGATATAAATTGTCAATCATTATAAAATATTTACTCAAATTATTTTACATTTGTAACAAAAAAATAATATATTTTATTTTAATGGTATGTGTTACTTACCATATGAGTAAGTTTAAATAACCCAGGTTTTTTTCTACAATTTTTACATTTTCAAAAAAATTGTAGAAAAAAACCCGGGTTATCTAAATTTGCTCTTATGGTAAATAATACATGCCCTTAAGCAGTTATTACACAACTGAATGAGAAAAAATTGCCCGAACTTTGAAAGTAACATGTGTGCTATTAAAGTTACAAATTGTTTATACCACTGAACAAATCATTCGAAGATAAGAAAACTGATTTTTAATAACTTACAATCAAAATAATATTCTTCTGATTTTCAAGCAATGTTAGAATTGTTAAAGAAGTACAAAATTTTTCCAAATGAACCGAATTGAACTCTATATTGACAGACGCATTTAATTTTATATTTCAATTTTAAAAATTGGAGAGATCCATTAAATTTACTCTCATATAGTATATATCATATAGTATATCATATATGAGGCACTATTTCTGAACAGACCCAACATTACTGAAAGACTACTCAACATTACTGAAACATATTCTCATAATTTGAAAACAAACCAAGAATACGACGTTTGAAGTTAGGCCTGGGGTGCGATTTTCTAAGTTCACTTCACTCTCACTTCACCACACCATCCTTCAATTTTTTTTCTAAATTCACCGCGAAAAATTTAGAAAAAAAATTGAAGGTTGGTGAGGTGAAGTGAGAGTGAAGTGAACTTAAAAAATCGAACTAAATACTGATAATTATCGACTCATATATAGAAACTCCAAATTATAAATAAAGATTAAGCTTAAAGACAAAATATATCTTATTTCTTCAAGTAGTTGACTGAAAATGATCAAAAATCTAACCAATATTTTTCTATACATTTAAGATATAAAAATGTCATTATGTAACCTTAAGGAAGCCTATTAGTACGGTATTGCAGGGCAGATCACGTTATAAATAAATAACTTTTGTATTTAAAAAAATTGATACTTTTTACAATCAATACTTCATTTTTTGTTAACCCTCAAATCATATTACACTTTTTTCCGGTACCCTCAAACCATACACTAGTGTGAATTGGGAGGGTTTTTTATTTATATTTATTATACTGAATATGTATTCTTTAATTAATTTATTATTTTTATTTAGAGTTCAGAAAAATTTAACATATTGGGGATAAACCAACGGTGGCTGTCACTACTATACGTAAATGCCAGCAAGATGGATATCTTATTTTGTTATATACATAATTGAAAAAAAATTGCATGTGATTTACCATATCCAGTGGGCTAGTCGTTAATTTTTACCCACACCGAATATTTCAAATGTATATTACATTGTAATAGTTAACATTAAATTGATAAAGTTGCATACATCCCTCGCAAAATTCATAACCTATAAACGGGAAAGTTACTTACCGGTGGTTTATCCTGCTCACTTGACTCTACATCAGTCACTTCTTCCTCGCTCGTATAATTATTATCCATCGAAGATCAATTTTTTACAATACCGCGGCACACAGTTTAAAGTAATCTTTGGTAATTACGCTATTTAGAATAAACACGTAACCAGCACGATGCTCAACGCTTAACATAAGATCACATGAAGTTAATTGCAAATGGCGACTATGGACTATACTCGATTATATATATATAGTCATATGCCACGTCAGAGGCGGGCACTTTGAAATGTAGAATAATTAACTTAATATATTTTAGAAATTAAAAGTATATAATAATTTTCATATTTAATTGAACAGTAAAAACGTCCTAATTCAGACCAAATAACGTTCTAAAAACATAAAATGTTCCAAAGACGTTTCTATGACGTATATTTGGAATACTGTATGTTTATTGGATATTTTTTGGCCTGGCTTAGGATGTTTCAGTCGTACAGTACACTGAAATGCATAAATGCCTTCCTCGTAAACATGTCAACCCAACCCTGGTTTCCATAAGATTCTAATCGAAACCAGGGTTAAGTTGACATGTAGTACGTAAAATTTTCTAAGAAGAGGTAGAAATCCCGTCGAATCGACGTCACTTCGACGTTGATTTTGAAATCCTGTAAATTGCAAGAAATTTTGATGAAACCACTTATATTGCAATGAATATTACCTTATAAAGTATTTGTGGAGCATAATAAACATAGTCGAAAACCGACTAACGGTTACGAGGTCGATTCGACGTCTGATCAACGTCACCATTCTCACTGGGATAATAATATCTTTGAATCATGGGACGCCATTCTAAAGGTGCAGTCCCATGTCGGCGTAAAGCATAAACTCATGAGAGTGTAAGAGACAAACAGACCTGCCTATCTCTGTCACTCTTGTGAGTTTTGCTTACGCCTATGTTTTCTGCTTTTTTGGATCCTTTCTAAACCTGAATTCAAGTTGGAATTCAAGGCCTCAACTCGATCGATTGCAATAATGTATTTAGAATATTGCTTCCTCATAAAGGAAGCTTTGTAGTGGTGACAAAATCCAGTTTCCTAAAAAAGGAGAACTTGTTTTATAAATGTATATTGGAAAAAATCTAATACCTTCTCTTATGAGAATGTAAAAATTAAATCTACCAAAATTATGAAAGTACACTAAGCTTGTAAAATTAAATATTTTGGTAAACCCTTGTAAAAAAATATTTGATATTATTAAAAGTATTTTTCACGATTAAATGGAAAACTATTCATACTACTGAAAAATGGTCAAAAGAGAACTTTTAGATCTTTTTTAGACCAATAATTATGTTTCTTATCATCTCTGCATTTCGCGTTATTTGGCTCAAAATTTGAATTTTTTATTTTTTTAAAGAAATTCAAAAAGTTGTTATGCCGATCCTATAGTATTCAAAAAGAAACATTTTTCATCTTTAGATTTTTTTTCCATATCGTGCATTGCTTTACTTCTAATTTCAGTTTTCTTTTATTTTTTTGGATTTTCAAAATGTTATGTCTTTTAATTTTTTTTTATCCAAAAAAGTCGTTAAGAAAAATTCTTCGACTTTTTGAGTACTACGAACATCCGTCATTAGAATTTTCAAATTAAAAAAAAAGTGGTTTTAACATTTTTCAAAATGCTCCAACTTTTGGAATTTTTATTCAAAATGGCTGGTCAAGGAACTTGACATTTATTTTAGGACACTAAAAGAGTTTATCAAAGGAAAATCCGATCGGTCAAGTCTTTCGAAAGTTATCGTGCTCACAAACTAAAAATCTACAGACACACAGGCAGACAGACAGAGAGACACATTCGTAAAAACATGTTTTTCGGGTTCAGGGGGTCCCAAAACGTGGACATTTGTCAAAAACTGGGGGGATCAAATTTTACACAAGTCTAATACCTTCTCTGATGAGAATGTAAAAATTAATTTTTTTAATATAACGTCTCAAATAATAAAAATTTAAAGCTGGTGTAAGGGATATAAAGATTCCTTGTGACCCCGTGTGGAAAAATTTCGTGGCAGTCTTAAGTAACTGAGGGACTGAGCAGAAATCAATCAGACGCGCTGTGTGTCATATATAATATTATAAGTGTCAAAGTAGGTTACTTTTGTTCTGGATTCGTGGTTGTGCTTATGAAATAGCAATTTTTTATTTGTATTTCTATTGATTTCAACGTAAGTTTTTTTATAATCATATAATATTTTCTACATGTTAAATTGAATGAAAGATCATTTTTTTATTTACACAATCATTTTATAATAGGTATATGTAAATTGTGATTAAATCGAAACGAAAAAAATATTTGAAATCAATAGGTCACACCAATTTTATGATGTTTAATTAATTTTTGCAACACATGCATGAAAATGAAAACATGTGTAACGTCTAAGATATTTATTTAAAGGAAAATCAAAATAATTCCTTCTTATCTTCCCTAATTTCCTCGTTTTGATTAATCCTCGGGAGAAGGCTAATTAGGGATGAGGATAGCCAACAGGTTAGCTAAGAAACGTTACGACACATGTTTTGACCTTGATATAATGAATTTATTTAGACATTAAAAGATATTTGTTACAACAAATAGACAATGATTATAATTATTAAATGAAAATAGATATTTATTATAATTTACTTTGGTATATGTCGAAGGTAAAATGTTAATAAAAAAAAGGAGAGATTTGTTATAAATGAACGTCTAAACAACAAACAGGTATTACAAATATTAAATCATTTGTCGGAGATAAATGTTGTTATAAACAATTGCTCAAATAATGATTTCAAGCAGATAAATTATTTAGACATTTTTGGAGATAAATTTTTATGAAAGAAGAGATTTGTTATAAACAAATGCTCAAACAACAAACTATTATTTCAAACGGATAAATTACTTAGACATTGGTCGGAGATAAATGTTCATTAAAAAGAAAAAATTTACTATAAACAAATAACCAAATGATAAACAATGATTTGTTATTAATGTTGCAAAACTAACGAAATGAATGGCCAACCAATGTTAGTCATTCTCAATACATTCGTAAATATTGGTTATAAATTGTTACAAAAATGGAGATAGTATCAAATTATAATTGTTGAGATAAATGTTTACAAAGAGAGGTATTTCGAGGGAGAGTTTCAACTTCAGAGGCAGATCTAATGAAATGTAGAAATTCGTAGCGTACTCATAATGTTTGTCGATCCAATTGAGAATACACAAAATTAACTTAACATCCACTCAAAGTTCATAATAAGTTCATTAACGTAGTTAACTTTAAAAGTTCATCAAGAGTTCATTAACAAAGGTTCACTTAAAAAGTTCATTAACAAGAGTTCACTTCAAATGTTCATTAACAAGGGTTCACTTCAAATGTTCATTAACAAGGGTTCACTTCAAATGTTCATTAACAACCTGGTATCGAAAACTGGGGGAGGTTCTGATTACAGTGAACTTCAATACTATGAGTTACAGGGTTTCGCGTTGGTACTGTCGTGTAGTGTTTCGCGACGATGTACTGCGAGTTACGATGTTCCGCGTTCGATGTTCTTTCCTGCACTGACTTGTGAATCCAATGTGGGTATCCTATATTGGCCATATTCTGTGTATTTCATTAAAAATATTGGAAGATCTGGTACAGAATTGAATTATTTCTGTTCGGCGCTAAACGAGGCATCCGTGCGAGCGGGCGTCTTTGATCCGTGCGACGAGGTGTCTTTGTTGTTTGGCTAACTAGCTCGAGTGTGTCTGGTTACGCAAAGTACACAAGTGGGCGTAGATATGAGTTCGCTTTACTGTATGAAAATTTCTATCTATGAATTACTGTTTGTGGGTCATGGACCCATGACACCTCCCCTCCTAGTGATACGCTACGAATCGAAGATAATCATTGCATGATCATCTTCGATTCGTAGCGTATATTTGAAGTATATAATATGGAATACCTTGAACATATGATTTTGAGTACGATGCGATGGAAGGATTGATTATACTGAGTAACTTTGCGAGATTAAATAGTTTTTGCAATCTGAAGTTGAAATGGGAATGGGTTTATAGATATATCTCATAATTATCTTTTGGTTATTTTACGATGGATACCGAAAATTTGAGCGTTTTTTGAATTTGGGATTACAATACACGATGGATTTCGTAAATAACATTACGTTTAGATTTTCGTGGAATGGTTATTTGAACATAATTTTGAGTTTGAGATTACAATATATGATGAGTTTTATGAATAACAAAAATTTCATATTTCGTGAAATTAACATAATTTTGAGTTTTTTTAGAATAAAAGATGGGTAGCTTGAATTCAAAATAACAGGAATACTTTATTGTAGTTAGGAAATCAAGATGAGTGTAAAAATAATAATAATTGTTTTGTAATATAATGATAATTTTGAATTCAAACTAGTAGGAATTGATCTACTATAATTATTAATTTGAAATAATAAGAAAGTATAATATTTTTATATCTTTTAAAATAACATGGAAATGTGATGAGAAATTTTAATTCATAATAACAAGAGTGTTTTACAATAGCTATGGATTCAAGATAATTAAAAGAAAACTGTAATAAAAATGTAATGAATGATTTGAATTTGAAGTAATGTTTACAATAATTATGAATTTAAAATGAGAAATTTGAATTCATAATAACAAGAGTGTTTTACAATAGCTATGAATTCAAGATAATTAAAAGAAAACTATAATAAAAATGTAATGAATGATTTGAATTTGAAGTAATGTTTACAACAATTATGAATTTAAAATGACATAAGAAATGAGAAATTTGAATTCATAATAACAGGATTGTTTTACAATAGCTATGAATTCAGGATAATAATTTTGGATTTGAAATTACGTGAAAATGAAAAATTTGGATTACAATAATTTTTATGAATTGATGGGAAGGAATATTGTGAAATTGGTTCTCCCATGTGGCTGGAATACATTTTTTTTGATTAAATTTTGGTGCCTTGAGAGAAACAATTTACTTTATAAAGGCTGGCAAATAATTTGCAGTCCTTAATCCATTTTATATTTAGTCGCGTGAGAAGTGCGGAAGGGATTGATTTACATCCTTGTTTATTGATGAAAGAATTTATAAGTTTTAAGGTGATTACATACCTTAATAGAAATAAAAATGAGGTTTTTTTAAAATATGATATTGAGTCATAACAGTTGATTGAAATTTATAACCAAAGCATAGCTTTTGAGCATCTAAAGTAAATGCTTCTTTTTCCAACCCGATTTTGAGTATAAATCTCAAATTTTTCTTTAGCATTTTTTTTTTTTTTTTAGGAGATACTTTGTAAACTACAAAAGGTGAGTTTAAGTGATTAGAATTGGTCTGATGCCGATTTTTATATTAGTTACGAAAAATAATTATTAGTAAAAAGCACTTAAACTTAGATTAGATGGATAAATGTTAGTTTGTCTTCTATTTGTTTTTCTCTTGTTGTTCTAATTGAACAGAAAAATTCTTTTTTTTTTCAAATTTCTTTTCTTATTGAAGTATATATGTGTATAAAAAAGATGATATAATTGGTCTTTAAAGAGAATTGTAAAAGAGAGGGGAGAAAAAAAAGGAGTAAGGGTCTACCAGGAAAGGTAAGATTTGTTGAGAGTGTGAGACTTTAGAGTGTTTGATAATTTTTATTGTGGTTGTTTGATTGCATCTTATCATAATACAAGCTAGGATGTACCGAAAGTTTGTGGAATAGTCTACGGTGATCCTTTGGTCTATGTTTCCGGGGTTTTCTCATATAGTGGGTTCTTATTTGTTTATTCCGTGTTATCTAGGAGTCTGTGGATTTGTAAGGTTTTAGTTTGCGGGTCTCACGGTTATAATGTCCCTTTTAACATTTCCATGTTCGATTAAAGCGCGATAAATTTATTAATTGTGATTGGTTGGTGAAATTTTTATGGAAGGGATTTTTCTATGGTTTTTTTTTGGGGAAGTATGGTTTTCTTTTGGACTCGTTTTCGTATTCTTGTGCTCGTTGTGGAAGAGTGAGGTAGTTGTGCTCAGTTTAAAGTGACAAGTGTATCATGGAAAGGTGAGTAATATTTTACTTAAGTATTTCTTACATATTTTGAATTTAATATTTATTTTCTAAAGAGCCCTAATTTTGAATGAATTTTGAAAATATTCTACTAGGAGTTTCTTGAATATGTTTTAATCTTTGTATTAATTCTAAAATATTTATTGTTAAGAACAACTTATAATTTCTGGAAATATTAATTGTTAATAATTTTTATATAGTTAAAAATTAAAAAAAATGTTTATTAGTGATGATTTAATTTTAAAAATTTTATTCTTAGCGAATATGGGTTAAATGCTAATAATATTTGAATATTTTAAATCTTTCCTCAGAAATTATTTGTGTTTATTGATTATATATTTTTTTTTATTATTATTATTTTTTTTTTTTGATAATGTGAATATTTGCCATAATGATTTTTGAATATGAGTTTATTATTAATACTATGTTTAATCTTTCCTAGAAGAATATTTATGTTTATTATTATTTATTTATATATGTGTTTATTTATATATATTTTTTGAGATTTAATTGGGATGATTTTGGTGATTATTATTCATTACCTCTGGATGGAGGGGTGGGTCATCATCTGTCTGCTACTCCGGTTCCCGTGGCTGTTCAGGAGGGAGTTGCTGAGGGTATATTTCCTTATTTGCCCGTGGGACCGATTGAGGCTGGTCCTTCTGGATGGTCCAGATTGGGAGAGGGTGGAAGTGTGGCTGGACTTCCACCTGTTGTTCCGGTTCCAGTAGCTGTTCAGGAGGGAGTTCCTGAGGATATATTTCCTTATTTGCCCGTGGGACCGATTGAGGCTGGTCCTTCTGGATGGGCCAGATTGGGAGAGTGTAGAAGTATGGCTCGACTTCCACCTGTTGCTCCGGTTCCAGTAGCTGTTCAGGAGAGAGTTCCTGAGGATATATTTCCTTATTTGCCCGTGGGACCGATTGAGGCTGGTCTTTCTTATTGTTATGGGGAGGGTTCAGGTGGGGTTTATCAAGAGGTAGCGGGTACTAGTCTTGATTTAAATGGACAAGGGTTGACAGGTCCCAATTATAATTATGGAGGGGGGTTCAAGTGGGGTTTTCCAACAGGTAGCGGGTACCAGTCATGATTTAGATAGGCAGGGAATGACGGGTCCCAATTATAGTTATGGGGGGGGGTCAAGTGGGGTTTTTCAAGAAACCTCACGATTTGATGTTTTTACTTCAAGGGTGGGTGTAGATTTTGATTTGGATGCCCTATGGAATAGGAATTTTATACCTCCTGTTGCTGCTGTGCAAATATGTTTGGGTGTAAGGTTTCAAAAGGTTAATGTTAGGCCACCTTTATGTTTTATTAGGATCCCTTATCATATTCTTTATTGCTTGCTCTATGAGCTTAGAGTTGAGATACAGAGGGTACCAAAGGGGGGAATGATGGTATAACGGGGGATTAGATGTTATTTGCGGAGGGGTTTTTTGAAAAGGGTGAATATTATTATTATTATTATTATTCTTAACAATAAATATTTTAGAATTAATACAAAGATTAAAACATATTCAAGAAACTCCTAGTAGAATATTTTCAAAATTCATCCCCGAGGCATCTGTGGTTAGAATAAATGGTTTTGAGAAATCGGGTTTTTGTAATACTGGTTCTTCGCATAGTTTATTTTTCAGATTTTCGAATGCTTCTTGCTGGATTTCTGTCCACAAAAAAGAGGTGTCCTTTTTTAATAATTTAGTTATTGGGTAGGTGATTTTTGAAAACCCTTCTATAAATCTCCTGTAGTATCCTGCTAGCCCTAGGAATTGTTTTATATTTTTGACATTTTTGGGGACTGGAAAGTTTTTGACCGCTATAAGTTTCTTCGGGTCTGGACGCACTCCGTCTTTATCTATTATATGTCCTAGATAACTTACTTCTGGCCGTAGAAATTAGCACTTATCTGGTTGCAATTTTAAATTAGCGGCATTTAAGTTGTGACGTTGCGTTTTTACCGTCCTTTATTGGACACCTAAGCAACGTTTGTACTTTCGGAAATTTATATTATTTTTGCCCTACCGGACGCTTCAGTCGAGCCAGGGTCAGCTTTAAGGGCAAGAAATAATTTAATCCTTGGTTTTTTAACAAAAATAAAGAAACTATATTCTTCCTATAAATTAGTATAAAAGTGTGAGCTTTGTGTGTGCGTGAGAGAGAACGAGCGGGAATCAGTACGAGAGTGTGTGTGAAACGGACCTAGTTTGTCTTCAGCACCTGTAATTTAGAGCGAACGAATATTGTAGTGACGTCATGACGTAAGTCACGTATCACCGGCGTGGTGTCAGACGGGAACGACTCTAGATTGGATTGACTCCTTAGAATCAATACAACCCTTATCTCCAAGGCTGACCATGGGGGTGCCCGCTAGCCAAACTTGGAGTGAGTTTTTAGGACGGTATTTTTAACGGAGAGACGTGATTGAATCAGGGGTAGGCCAGGTTTTTGGGCTGACGTACCCTCTTTATCTGATAGCTGGCCATGGGGGTGCCCGCTGGTCAGGTATCAGATGATTCTTTTTGGGATGAAAATGTTCGGATGGTAATATTCCCCAGGTTCTGGTAATCTTCGTCAGGTTTGATCTAGGATAGGTCGGTGTGAGCCGAAGAATCCTTTAACTGAGCGCAAGGCTGTAGGGGTGCCTGCCAGTCGTACACTCAATGGATCTCCCCTGAAGAAGGCGTCCAGGTTGCCTCCTGGTCGCTCTGCTATGGTAGTAGCCCGCTAGCAGAGAGACCAGTTGAGTTACGCTGATTTGCAGTCGAGCTGCTCTTCAGCAAACTGATTAAAAATGCGACGATTCGGTGCTTTTAAGTACTTGTAATTACGTAATGACTAGTCGGCGGATGGTAGGGGAAGCCGCCTGGTAGAAATCTCGCCCCGCCCGCTCGGTGACGTGAACTGATAAGAGGTAGCGATAGAAGGATAGGAATATGTGACACGCGACAAGACTGTCTGTCACAAAGCGATTCATTAATTTACAAAATTTTTCTTCGTGTTCTTCTAAGGTATTATCATAGATGACTATGTCATCTAGGTAGACAAATAATTCGGTTCCCTGTAATCCGCTGAGGACTAAATCCATTAATCGTTGGAAGGTTGCTGGGGCGTTTTTTAAACCAAAAGGCATCCGATCAAACTCGTAGTGACCATAAGGGGTAGAAAAGGCTGTTTTATGTGAGTCCTGTGGGTTCATCTCGATTTGGTGAAATCCTGAAGCCAAATGAAACACAGAAAAATACTGTGCTCCTCCTAGTTGATCTAGAATTTCTGTTATATTTGGGAGGGGATAGGAATCGCCTATGGTCTTTTCATTTAACTTTCTGAAGTCCAACACCATTCTCCATTTTTTATTTCCTTTTGAGTCTAATTTCTTTGGGACTATCCATACTGGAGTGTTATATGGGGATTGGAATTGTTTCACTATTCCATTTTGTAATAATTCATCGACTTGTCGCGTGACTTCTTCCTTGTGTATTGGGGGGAATCTATATTGTCGAAATGTGATAGGCTCATCGTCTGTTGTCTTAATTGAGTGTCGTAGAACATTGGTTGCCCCTAGATATTCTCCTGGAATATGAAATTGTTCCTTATATGTAGTGATTAATTTAATTACATGTTCTGTTTCTTCTTTGTTTAAGTGATCTAATCAGAGTAATTTCTTTAGTTCTTCTACTCTTTCTGTTCCTTGGACATTATAAATTTTATTCAAAATTTTTGAATTTTCATTACTTTGGGTAAAAGTTTCATTTAATAGTAAATCAATAGGATCAACATCGTCATTTATGTTCATACAGGAAAAATCTTTTTGGGGTAAATCTAGGTCCTTCTCTTCGAAATCTTGTAGTTCTACACTTGGAATTGGGATGGTCATAGATTGTGAATTAGTGTTGGCTACCTTGAGGAACGCTCGTCCTTCATGGTTCCAGACCAATGCATCGCCCACAAATATTCCTTCTCCTATGTTTAATCGAGGAACGTATCCTATTTTCTTATCATTGTTTTTAATATTTATGTAAATATTCGAAATTGCTCTGCTTGGTAATGTAATAAAATCTTGAGACTCGAAAGGATAATGGTTCTTGTTTATTTTTATTTGTTTAGTTTCATAATTGATAGTCACGTTGTTTTTCAGAAAAAATTCTGTTCCTAACACTCCGTGATGTTCTATTGGTACTTCGTCTGGTATTATATTAAAAATGGTGGGAATTCCAAAAATATTAATCAAAATTTGCCCCAATGTAAATACAGGGTGTTCGTTTATTCCTGTAAGTCGTAGTCGCTCATCTTCGTTTATAATTGTGTCTGATCCAATTGTTCCTGCTTTAAGTAAGTTTGGCCCTGCTCCTGTATCGATCATCATTGAAACGGGATGTTTTAGTTCTATAATTGTTAATTTTATATAGGGGACCGGGCTACTTATACTTATATTTATTTTCTCAGTTTTACAAGGTATTTCGGACGTACTTAGTTCAGTTACTCCCGCTGAACATCCGTCTGAGCAGGAGCTTGGGAGTTTCCCGGATTTTCTGTTTGCCTTGGTGCCTGAGCGTTATTGTAAATTCTTTTTCTGCAATCTTTGGTTATATGTCCTGGGATTTTGCAGTAATTACATATTATATTTCTCATTAAATTGTTCCCAGGGAGTGTGTTTTTTGTAATGTTGTTATCCATTGGTGGTCTTTGATACGCATTCCTATTTTCGGTTGTTTGTTGATGAGGGTTTTGGCTGAAATTTCCGAAATTTCTATTTTCGTGAGGTGGTTGATAGGAATTGCGGCCGTAATTACCAAAATTTCCATTTTCGGGTCTAAAGTGGTAAAAATCTCAAGAACTATCGGAAAATTGTGAGGAATAGCCAGCCTGCAGGATGGCTATCTTCCCCCTTCAACTACCATCGTCTATACAAGCATGGCTCAGCGTGAAATTTAATCTCCCGCGCAGCCATATTGTCTCCTGTTATAGATGTCAAAACATTATCATTTTCCGATGGTTATTGAGGTTTGGACCCAAAATACGGATATTTACGTAATCTATTACGAAATTCTCTCTTACAGATGCTTATTTGGGAGTTACAGAATTTTCTTTATCACCTTCGAATTTTTCATAAATGCCAAAATTATGCATAAAATTACAATATTCCCGGTGAAAAATTTGAATTTATCTGTCATCTCCTGTACAGCCATATTGTCTACACCAATCAGATACCTCGATACATTAAGAAACGCCCATTGGTGTAGCCAGAGCTGGGCACAGTTAATCGGAAAGTTAACTCAGTTAGTCGTTAATCCGTCAGTCAAAACGTTAATCGTTAATTCGTTAATCTGTCGAAAATTTGACGGAAGTTAAATTTAATCCGTTAATCGTTAACGTTAACTTTTTATATAAAGAAAAAAATTCCCCCCTGCCATGAATCCATCCAAAAATGTATCAAGACTATAAAATAACTTTTTTTGTTTCCTTTTGAAGGACATGGGAATACTAGAGTGTATAATTTTTGAAAATTACAAAGATTTTGTGAAATGTAAACAAATGTAAAAAGTGAGAATTAATTAAACAATTGAATTGAACTCAATATTCAAGTTTTATAAATATACCAAAGTATAATTAGGTACTCTTTACTAAAAGTAACAAGCTTAACTATTCTTGTTCATATGATGCAAATTGCCCTTCATGAACAAAAGCATGTCGAAATTTTCGTCTGACAGGCATGCTCTCTTCGCCTTCAAGATGTCTTTTCCTATGGAGAATATCCGCTCCATTTCAGCGCTGGATGGTATTGTTGTGTTATATTTAATGAACAAGTCCACCATAACTTGCTCACCCAAAAAGACAGCATCCATCAGAGAGTCTTTGGAACTAATATTAGCGACATGCACAGTACAGCAAGCGGTTTATTTAAAAAAATTTTGAGTCAACTAGTCCGTTAATACCGATAGTCCGTTAACAGTTAACGAAAAATTTAACTCATTTAATTAACGTATTAACGGATTAACGGACCGATAACGGTCTTGCCTAGCTCTGGGTGTAGCCACACAAATTTTAAAATTCGTTTAGCAATGCCTTTAAGGGCATGTGATACTCTACCAAAAGAGCAAATTAGTTATACCAATTATACATTCATAATAATAAATATTTTTAGCTAATAAGAGTCAATAAACCTTCGTCTAAATGATACGAAGGTCTTTGACTCTTATTAGCTAAAAATATTTATTATTATGAATGTATAATTGGTATAACTAATTTGCTCTTTTGGTAAAGTATCACATGCCCTTAAGTACCATATTTTCTCGCAGAAATCTCCTCGAATTCAAGAGCGCGTGTACACACTGCACAGTTTTCCTATTCATGGAGGAGTGTGCGAATGGGAAAGTTTGAAGGATACTTTTAATAAAATTTTCAAATTTAAAATTTTGAAGGATATGTTTGTATGTGAAATTTTATTACGCATCTTTTTTCTTGTAGAAAAAAAGTTGTAGCTTTTTTAGTTTTCAAATTAATGCAAAAAAACTGATGTTTCTAAAAAATCGATTTTAATCCGATTTCTTTGGTACTCATATTATACTTTGGTACTTTTATAGGATCTAACTGGATTCTATCGGGGAAATTTTACACCATTTTGGAATCTTACCCGGATGTAAGTAAGCGCGGGTTCTACATGGGTATTTGGTACCAAAAATTATAATATTTTAATTGCAAAACGGGGACTAGCAGAGTACACCTGGGTTCGATCCGGGATTATCAAATGTAAATTATTTTCTCAAAATATGCTCTGGGTCTCTAAACGGGTAAACAGTGGTCCAATTAGGGATCTAAACAATCATCAGTGATTGCGTCCTACTAGGGTCTAGACGGCTTCTAGTGGTAACATACATAAAGATATTTTTACCAAGTACAGTCTGTTTGTCTAAACGAGTCTATGGTGGCCAAGGCTGTGTAATTAAGAAATACGTTTACCTTGCACCATTTCAAAGAAAAATAAAACAAATAAAATTTCAAAAACCAAAATATTATCTGAATCATATTATCACATGCCCTTAGTGCTTACAAATTTGGGAAGATTAATTTATAAATATAAAAAATTAAGAGGGAAAATAGGTTCTCAGTTATACAGAAAAAAAGTGTAAACATAGTGACACTAACATGACATTAAGGGGTAACACCACTCTAGCAGCCGAAAAAGAAGCCTAATTTTGACAATTTATTTTGGAAGTATGGGAAAAGGAATAACATTTCATTAAACACATATACATATTCATATACTATTAGCTAGATAAGTATGTTGGATTTTTCTTTATATCAATTTTTGTAGAAATGGTGCACTTTTGAAAAAAATGCATTTTTTGCTAAAAAAAAAGAGCAGTAAATTGTTTATAAAAAATGCAATTAACATCAAATCAAAAAACGACTACGTACTTCTTTAGAGAATCTACTTGTGAAGCTACTGTAAAAATTAGAAGTCGATTCATGCATTGGTGTTAAAGCAATCGGTCCGCCCAGTTTGAAACAAGCCGTTTCAAGAAAAACGCGTTTAAAGTTTTACAATAACAAGCACATAGAGCAGAAATGCAAAGTGGTACCAAATCCAGAATAAAATATTTATAAAATGGGCCAAATTCTGTTACTCATGGGCTTTTGGGGTGTCTCATTACGAATCCGGTGTCAAAAATTTTATAAACAAAATGATGGATTCAACATGGGAGACGAGTATGCTAAATAAAAACTCCAAGACACTTCGAGAGAATTGAAAATTAAAAATGTTAAAAATTGTTGTCGCTGTAGGACCAAGTGGGTATAGTTTTTAAAACGCTAAAGTACTGTTTTAAGCTAAAAAAAATTAATCGATTCTTCAAAAATCCTAAAATGGTATTACCCCTTAAGGGCGATGATGAACTTACAAGGCACTATGTGTCAACGTCGCAATTTTGCCGTGCATTTGCACATCAATTCCATTCGACCGTATTTGAGAAGCAAATCGGATCAAAATAAAGTTTCTTTGGGCCTCGAAAAACTCTAATGTGGCAGGAATATGTGTATTGGCTCAGTTTTTTGAGAAAAAGGGGAAAACATTTTTATTACAAGTTTTTAATATAAGTGACAGAAGACCTACCTGTCTTAGAACATCCTCTTTTTTAGAATTATCCGCACTCCATTTGCACTCGCGATTTTTTTACATGATTTCATTGCCACGAGGGTCTTTATTTGTCACTTTATATCACTCAACAGCGCGAGAAACAGTGAAAATTGCGAAAAAATACAATTATGAATCCGACACGAAAAGAGGACGCGCGAGGAATATATTTTGCGTGGACTGTATGTACCATGGTCGTATGCTTGGCGCCAGGCGAACTACGTCACTACGCGTCATGGCATCAACTCAATTATCGGTAAAATAGGCATGGCGGGAATTTCAAGCATAAATAAAAATCTAAGTATTTTATTTTGGAGTTATTTTTGTTTATTTCTAAACAAAGCGTCCCGACGTTTGCGCGCTTCGGGACGCTTGCGAGCGTCGCGATATTTGCACCTATTTGTTTTTAAATTACTACAAAATGGAATGGAATGCAAACAAAAGCTAATTTACTTAAGGTTCTATCGACCTTAAGGAGCACATTCTCATCAGGGTACTCGCGCTTCGCGCTCGATATTTCATTTAAACCTCGCGCTTCGCGCTCAGCTTTGTTTATCAATATTTTTCATGATTAAAACGAAAACTACTCATTCTGTTGAAAAATGGTTCAAGGGGAACTTGTAGATCTTTTTAAGGCCAATAATTATGTTTCTTATAATATTCTCTGTATCTCGCATTATTTGGCTCAAAATTTGAATTTTAGATTTTTTAAGGAAATTGAAAAAGTTATTATACCTATCCTATAGAGTGTTCAAAAAGAAACATTTTTCATCTTTAGACTTTTTTTCATATCGTACGTTGTTTGAATTCTAATTCAAGTTTTATTTCATTTTTTTGGATTTTAAAAATGTTATAACTTTTGTAATTTTTTTTTATCCAAAAAAGTCATTAAGAAAAATTGTTCGTCTTTCTGAGTACTACGAACATCCGTCATTAGAATTTTTAAATTAAAAAAAAAGTGGTTTCAAAAATTTTCAAAATGCTCCAACTTTTTGAATTTTTATCCAAAATGGCTGGCTCGTGGCAATGAAATCATGTAAAAAAATTGCGAGTGCATATCGAGTGCGGATAATTCTAAAAAAGAGGATGTTCTAAGACAGGTAGGTCTTCTGTCACTTATATTAAGAACTTGTAATAAAAATGTTTTCCCCCTTTTTTCAAAAAACTAAGCCAATACGCATACTCCTGTCACATTAGAGTTTTTTGAGGCCCAAGGAAATTTCATTTTGATCCAATTTGCTCCTCAAATATGGTCGAATGGAATTGATGTGCAAATGCACGGCAAAATTGCAACGTTGCAAAAAAGTTGTAATTTTTCCAGCTAAGTCCATCGCCCTTAAGGGGGCGACGAACTTAGTCTAGAATTTTGAAATTTTATAGTCTAGAATTTTGAAAAAATCGATTTTTTTTTGTTAAATATTTTCATAGATTACACGGAGAAAATTTGTGCGGTAATCATTACCGAAAGTTGTGCTGAAATCCGGATATCGTGACATTTCGGTAAATTTTCACGTACAGCACTGTAAAAGGAATTGTATGAAAATCTATCAAGCTCTCGATACAGAGTACCGCACTGCTCATGAGAACGTCCTATACTAAATCACAAGAAAGTTTAGGCTCCTGAACTTACCAAGCCGTGCGGTATTCAGTACCACACGGTTTGGTAGATACAGCGTGGAGAGAAAAAAAATAATCTGGATATTAATATATGTATATTTTACAAGTACATATACATCATACCCTTATATATTATACATACAACTTCAATGGTAAGCTAAACTAGAGTATACATACATAAACCTATTCCTATAACTAATACATACATATATAAAACTATATCGCTATATTCCACTAATCGCACGCACTACGCTGAGTATATAGATTTGAATCGTCCTTATATACTAACCAGTAGAATGTATCACCACTCGTGAGAAAGAAATAACAGGGACGAACGAAAACATCATGTGGTTGAAGTTCTGAATGTTCAAAATGAACGAATTTTTATATTATATTGCATTTTATTGTATTTCTTGAATAAAAAAAAACTGGAAAATACAAAAATACATTTTATAAAGAAAATTCGCAAAAAAGTACCTCAAATTATAAATAAACAGAGTTGAAATTAGATTGCAAATGATAATATCTATTATATTAATGATTATATAAATAATTAAGCAATAATAAATAATATACAGGGTGCACAGCGTAAAATGAGTTGAAAAGAGGGGAAATAGGCTAATTTTTTTACAAAAAAGTGGAAAACAGAGGAAATATTAAACAATAATTTTTTCATGCAGATAAGAAGAAAAAAATGTATTTTAAGGAAATGTTACATTATTATTCATCTTTATATAGTTATAATGTTCTATTCAGTAAATTTTCTAAATCTTCACAAAGCATATTAATTATAATTATTATTTTACGCGTTCCTATTAATGCAATCGACAATTTTGATAAGTCTGTGTGAAATATAGATTTATAAAACCATTTTTTAGTTTTTACAACTAAAATATAATTTTATATTTTCACAACTAAACTTCATAATTCAATTTATTTTTTAACTTTTATTATATATATTATAATATATAAACATCTTGAACTTTTAACGATTTTTGGCTCAATTTTGAAAAACAGAGAAATATAAGTATTTTAATTTAATTTTTCTAGACGTATAAACCAGTTATTTTTAAAGGATATTTTTGTTTCCCAACGTTGTGTAAATAAAAGTTTTATAAAATCCGTTATAGATTGCTTAATATGCTTCGTATAGGTTTAGAAAATTTACTGAAAAAACATTTTTAATTAAAAAAAGGGAGGAAAAAGGGGGAATTTCTCAAAATAAGGAGAAGACTGTGCACCCTGAATATAGTTTATTATTAAATTGTAACTATAGGAAGAGGTGGAAAATATTAAGATAACTTCTGAAAGATGAGAACAATTTATTTTATATTCCTTATAAACATTTAAAACTTTGAACCGGCAAGCATTGGCTCGTAGGCGGGATGTTGATGCGAGTTCGCTTAGACTTATAGGCACACTTGGTAGCTTTACCGAACGCACGGTAATGGTTCCAGTCCAGTTCTGTGAAGGCTCACGAAAGTAAATGCCAAAAATTGAATGCGTCTGCTTTGAAATTTTCAATTTATCTTGAGTATTCTATGTTGAATACTTCCTCACTTCTTACAGTATTTACGTTAATCATTATTTTCCACCTATTACATTACGCGACATGAAAAATTACAATAATAATAATCATTTTTTAATATACATTCATCATATGTTCCTAAAAGCTTATTAAATAATACTGATACTAGACGAAAGAAAGCTGAAATTTCACGATATCCGGATTTCACCACAACTTTCGGTAATGATTACCGCACAAATTTTCTCCGTGTAGGCTTCCAAGATTATATGCTCCGAAGGATTTTTTATAATTTCGATTATTGTGTCATGGGACTCACAACCAATACACTCATAGACTCATAGTCTAGAGTTAATGACCGCTAAGTCAAAATATTGATGATGCCACGCGACTTCAACCAAGTGTATCGACAATTCCAAAGAGCAAGATCCACAACAGTATCACATCCGGTGCGAGCGATGACACTACGAAATTAACAAAGGATGTTGGAGATCTCGAAATGAAGATCCGTAACAGCATCTTCATATAAAAAGGTTGATTAGAAACCAAAACAGCAGTTACCCGAAAACCATCAAGCGCGTAACTCGGCAATTACCAAAAAGACCATCATCCGCGTAACTCGGGAGTTACATTAAGATCATCAAGCGCGTAACTCAGCAGTTAGTTACGATAATACCATCAACCGGCTAACTCGCAGTTGTGAAAAGTATCTTGTAACTCATAGTACTAGAGTTCCGTATCGGTATAATCAAAAACTACCCCAATCTACGATAACAGTTGTTTAAGAACTCTTACGTGAACTTTAAGAAGTTGTGTAAAAACTCTTAAGTGAACTTTGATAAACTATTGATAAACTGTTAGTGAACTTTGAAGTGAACGTTAAGTTAGTTATTGTACAAGTGGATTAATTCTACGCTCCTACAAAAAACCTTGGAAGTACTCAATGAACATCCTCATTTCAATTAATTCTGCCTCTGAAAGTTGAAACTCTCCTTTGAAATATCTCTCTTTTACCAATTTAATATGTATTTACGTATTAATGATTAAAATATTCAATCGATTATAAATATTTAGACATTCATTAATTTATATCAAATATATTTGCGCACGGATTCTTGAACATTAAATTATAATAAATTATTAAGAAATGTATTTATGTATTGATGCTTTAAAATATTTGACCGATTTGACTATAATAAAATATATACATGCATTTATTATAACAAGTATATTTACACATTGACTCCTAAATATTTATCTTATATTAAGGGGTTATTCTACTTTATAAACTGAAGAAAAGAGCTATTTTTGAACATTTTTTTTTTTGAGTATATCATGAACGATATGGAAATAAATATTTTTACGTATGATAAAAGGCAACAGACCTAGTTCAATATGTGTAGAATGTGTGGTTTAAATTTTATAAGGATCGGTCAAATAGTTTTCATAAAATCCTTGGTCCCGTTTTAAAAACGCTGTTATGAGAAAAACGCGTTTAAAACAATAACAATGCAATAAAATAAGTAAAAAACAATTTCTTTTACGTATTTTAAGACATGTTTTATCATACCTCAAAATATTTATATCCATATCTTTCTTGACATACTCAAAAAAAATGTTGAAAGATAGCTCTTTTTTTTAAAGCGTATAAAGTAGAATAACCCCTTAATTCTGCAACATTCTTAATACGTTGATCTACAAACAACCACTTTTTTTGTAAACAAACATCTCTGAATACTTTTATATTTGAATAAATCTATTAAATTAAAACTAAACCCTATTTTATTTACCTTAGCTAATCCGTTGACTATCCTCAACCCGAATTAAACTTCTCACGAGGATTAATCAAAACGAGGAATTTAGGAAAGATAAGAAGGTGCTATTTTTTGATTTTCAATTAAATATAATTCAATTTTAGACGTCACAATTGACAGAGTTATAGCCATTTTAGTGACATAGCGAGTCAGCCGGTCCTGCCGCGTATGAGCTTGTTATTTGCAGTTGTTTCATACATTGCTTCATACATTGTATGTGCTTGTTTGGAGTTGCTCCACACATTCTTTCCAATGTATGGAGCAGGAATCGTCGATTAATGAAATGTGAGTGAAAACTACCTACAACTTTGCTGAAATCTTTAAACACGTTTTTCTCTAATCTACACGGAAAAAATAAGTGTTCCAAAAAATGTACAAAGTTTGCGAAATTTTAACAAAATAGCAGTTCACTTTTGGACAGAGCTAAAATTTGTATGAAATTGGAAAGCACTATGAAATTTTAACAAAGTGTATGTATATACACATTTTCGTAAAGAGTGTTGCTGATTCGAAAAAAAATGGATACGTTCTGTTTACGTCTTGAATGGGTGTGAAGGACATACATATACATATATAAGTACCTATATACAAATCTTATAATGCCTAATCTCGAACATAATACACACATATAATACCCTACATATAACTATAACTAATACATATATATAGCTATTCACTCACGCACGCTACACGCTGCGCCTACTTGTTCGAATCGCTCTTATATATTAACTTCATGAACCGATCACCACTTGCGAGAAAAAAATCAGTGATGAGTTGAAATTTTTCGAGGTCCCGATCCAAAAATGAGATTATTGAAACTTGTTTTAAAATTTATGAAAATATAAAAGATGGTTACATTTATGTACTAGAAAAGTAACCAATATATATGTTGTAGGCAAACACGGATATAAATCTAGAAATATTGAACAGGTTTTCATAAAAATTGTTATGAAGCTACATTTTATGATTATATTTTTTGTATCATTTTTAATAACTAGAGTCCTTAAGAGAGTTCAAAAGATTTCAAATGGTTTCAAGAGATTTCAACAAATTTCACAAGATATTTCATGAGATTTAACAGATTTTAAATAATTCAAAAACAGTTTTGGTTTTAGCTTACTTCAAAATCTTGAAACATTTTTGAGTTAGCTGAAATTCTCTAAGAATTTTTTGAAATCACTTTAAATTTCTTAAAAACATTAAAAACCTCTTGAAAATCTTGAATCTTTTGAGATTCTTTTAAAAATTTTTAACATCAATTGAAGTCTATTAAAATCGCTTTGAATTAATTAAAACTCCATAAAATTACTTTAAATTCACTAAAATCACCTAGAATCGCTTGTAATCTCCTTATATTCTTTAATATTAGTTAAAATTCCTTGAAATACTTTTAAAAATTTATTAAATACTTTACAGTCTTGAAACTCACCTAATTCTTTTGAAATTCTTTACAAATGCTTTTAAATTACTAATTTTATCCGTATTTCATTAATAATATTTTATGAATTATGGTCACGTGGTCATACTATCGTGGTTACTAATACTAATATATAAAGACCATCGGGAGACGCTGAAGTGAGTCAGCGTAAAGCACTTTGTGAAAAATTGTAAAACTTTTTGAGACTCTTTCGTTGAGTCTTTTAAGAAATTGATAATTTTTTTAGACATTATGACAAACTGTGAAATAAAAATTGGAAAATTGCTGTTCACATAATGAATGCCAATAATTTGTAAAATTTTTTTTACACTATTTGATGAATTTATACGAAATTTTGTTAAAATTGGGGTCTGTCCAAAAGTGAACTGCTATTTTGTTAAAATTTCGCAAACTTTTTCCATTTTTTGGAACACTTATTTTTTTCGTGTACTTTTTCCAACACCTTTGACATGATTTCTCAAATTCTAATAAACGTCTCAAAAATGAACTTCTCAAACTTCTCAAGTTCTAATGAACCGATTAACTTGAAACTTGGCGTGGATCTTCTTTATATATCCTTTTATCGTCCGAACTAGGATTATTAAAAAAATTTTTTTTTACTATTTTTAAGAAATTTTAAATTTTGAAAAAAGGGCAAAAAAGCACGTTTTTTTTAAACAGTCGCCATTTCGTAACTTGTTCAATTTTCCAATTTTTTTTATCTTAATTTTTTCCGTATTGTTGGAATATTAATAAATGTCCAGTAAAAAAGTTTATGATAAAAATATTTTTAGTTTTTTTTTTTATCGAATTTCAAAAAACACCCAATATTTGTACCTGTAGACTAGAATACTCCCTTAACATACATCGACTAACTGCGTGTGCATCTATTACTCACTGTTTTATATTTTTTGTGTATTTTTTCCACTGTTCCGATGGTTCTATAGAAAAATATCCGTCTTTGTTTTTTCCAAAGTAAAGTCAGATGTTTTCCTTAACGAAAACTTCGGATTGAGATTCATTCAATTTCATTCATTCAATCAATCTGAAATTTTGCGAATCTTTCTGGAATTTTTATCCGAACCAAGCAGTTTCATTCCAATCAATCGAATGAATCCGTATTTTTCCGAATTTTTCAGAATCATTCGGATCAATTCGGATAGACCCGATTAATACGGCTTTATTCGGATTGGAGGATTCATTTAGATTAACTGTTCGGATGCAATTTGAATGAAAGTAGTTAAGGGCAACTATGGCGCCCGCCGTTTTACCCCCATTCCTCGTCCCCGGGTACCCCCCGCACCGCACTCTGCGCCAGTCCCTCGCCATCAAGGCAACTATGGCTCTGCTGCGTAAGAGTGTGAGACTTTCGAGTTATGAGCGATACAAATTATTTTTTTAAATTTTTCAAACGGACGAAGGGCAAAGTCTACGAATTCGCGTACGGGATTATCGCCTGAAAATACAAATTCGCGAATTAACCCACAGTGCTCACATGGTGTCTTAATGTTTTGCTCACCAATACACCATGTACATACCTGTTGAGCGACGCAGAGATTAACTTTGTGTTCATTGATTGTACTATCCCCTGCGAAAGTTTTATCGTGTGTCGTTTCGAAATCGTAAAAAATAAAAATAACTGTTTTGCTCATGTCATTACCCCCTATATTCGCGTCTATCGGTTTCATGAAGCAATTGTGATTGAATTCACGATCACATTTGCACAATCGACAGTAGGAAACACCACATTTGTGTTTGTCTCCTTTCGCTTTATTGATTAGGTGTGAAAATCCCATCAGAAGGATGTGGTTTTTAAAATCGAACGTTTTTTTAAAACACCAAAACTTATTTCCCCCACCCCGCTCCTACAGGATTACGAACACAATCAATGATTAGCTTAAAGCTATCATCAATTTTAAATTCTGCGACGCTCTGGGTAACGATAAAAATTAAATCCGAAAGATCCTCAAACTGACAATCCGTATCGTACCGAAACGATAATGCTGCGTCATCCTGTGTAAAACTATCCGCGATAAATTTAATACCTACAAAATCTAACGGTTCGAATTTATTTATAAGAAAGGAAAACAATTCCCTAATCGCGGATTCGAGCCACTCGATAGGGCAAATTGTTTCGTCGGGTATATCGTGGAAACGCAATTCCATTTCCATGCCGTGTAAATGAAATCGCGTAAAGAATTTATATTTTTGATTTAAAATTAAAAATTAAAAATTTTCCCCTCCTACAACACCCTGATTATCGCTACTACTACTACTTTCATCATCATCATCACTGTCGCCACTTTGTGTCGAACAAGGTCTCTTCGCACCACTTCCACCTCTCTGTACCCAACATTGACTCGTCAAGGGATGGAGGATTTCTAAATATAAATCATCATGCACTTAATATTCCGCAAAATCTTTTATAAATGAAGAAGATAAAAAAAGAACATTCACTTTTATAAAATAAAATTAAACGAGTACAGTGTTAGAAAACAGTTGTATAAAATTTAATATCATATATATTGTAATAATGTACATTTATTAACTTCACTGTTAAAAAATGTTTGCAATTAATAAACATATGTTTAGAATTAATATAAAACCATATTAAAATTAATATAAGGGTATATTAATGTTAATAGAAAGTACATTAATTTTGATAATTTATATTAAATTTTGATAATTTTTTAACAGTGTTAACACATGGACATATAAATTTTATATTTATAATCTCTATGACATTAAATTTTATACAACTGTTTTCTAACACTGTACTCGTTTAATTTTATTTTTATAAAGCGAACCCATGTAATTGATTTGTGAGTATATAATTTTGATAAAATCATTTTTATGCTAACATTAAATGCTAATTTTTACACGGGAAAGTTATTTTATTATCTCTCTCTCCCACTCTTTAAATCAGAATAATTGAAATTACTGTCGCAACTCTACGCTGTTAAAAACTGATCAAAATGTAATATATTGTAAGTAAAGTCATTTGCATATACCGTAAATTGAATTTAATATATCAGTATGTTTAGAATTAATATACAGGCATATTAAAATTAATATACTTTCTATTATTATTAATATATCTTATATTAATTTAATACGGTTTTATATTAATTCTAAACATATAGTAATATATTAAATTTAATTTACGGTAAATGCAAATGACTTTACAAATGTATATTAAAAGTATATCAATTTTGCAAACATTTTTAACGGTGTAATAATTAGTAAAATCATAAATTAATCTGATTTAAAGATAATAATGTATAAAAAAAAACACGAATAAATTAAAATCGGACTTACCAATTTGCTGATCGAGACTTTCAATGGTAGTATCCCATATTTCACGACGATCATCCTCTTCCTGGTGGACCTCCTCCTGGTGGACCTCCTCCTCCATAGGTTCGGGAAGACCTCGTGCTAAACCGTTGTCGACGATATCCGGGATGTTAGCCATCCAGGCGTGATCTTCGTCGATAAAACAGATTGTGGTAGTATCACTGATCGAATCCGCCAAGGCCACTGCACTTATGTTTGTTGCACTATTCACAGTTGAACTTTCAGAAATAACACCACAAACACCACTGACAGGTGGTGGTGAATCCAAAATCACCACCTCGTGCTCCATAACGACATCCTCATCATTATCATCAATATTGATAATGATGGGAGCCGTAGGGGTTGGAGCCGTTTCATTCTACGGGATTGCTACCGTTTCTCCTGCACCAGTAATCGTAGGAGATGGAGGCTGTTCCATGGTAATAAATAATAATAATTTATAAAAATAAAAACTTACCAAGAGGTGCATCCAGTCGCTTCCGTGCAATTTCTAGCACATTTCGGGCCACATGATCTAATGAGATAGTGTCCATTGCCCTTTGAATCCCATTGCGATCCAGAAGGTTGAGGATAAATTCGAGGATAAGCCTCAAATTTTCCTCACTTAAGTCACCCACGATGCCACACATCATTACAATGTTGGCAATAACAACCGATAGTACCATTTTCATTACTTGTAGAAAAAATCAATTTAATTTTGCAAAGCACGAGATGTTCACTAGAGCGTACTACTAGAGAAACTGAGGGCTTTCAACTAAGGGTCCTAATTTTATAGAACTAGGTAAAGGTACATTTATGAAGGAGTAGGAGAAAACTTGGGTGGTTCCTATTTTGAGAAACAGAGTTAAAAACTTTTGCAACGAATCAGGTAGTAGTCATAAAATCAGACACCGCAATTTTCTTTATGATGAGAATTTAGAGATAAGCTAAAGGCGGTGTTTGTCTAGTATTAGGCAAAGCTACAGGCGAGAAGTGGTGATGGTTGGGATAGCTTGGGTGGTTTCTCTTGAAAAAGTTTGCAAACACTTAAAGGAGGCGTAGACAAGTTTTACATTTTGAGAAACAGAATTGGAAAACTTTTAACGACTCAAATAATAGTACTAGTTTCACGCCCAAAATTTTTTCATGGGAATCCTGCACATCTACAATTTTAACACACACACAGCAAAAATCGTAATCATGTGAACTTGAGGTGGGGGAGGAAAACGGTTTTCATTGGTTGAAGATATATGACATCACACATGTTTCCACATAGCAACAGAATCCCTATAAAAGGGCTAGGGAGAGACGCTTTAGAGTCAGTTGCATTTGAGAAAATGTATAAGAAAATTGATAGATATAACATGTCTGTGTCTCAGAGTGAAAAAATGGAAGGTGTTGAGGAGCACCAGCAGAGTGAAGTAGCTGTGTTAGTGGAGCAACCACAAAGAAGCATGCATACCCTGCAGAGATGTCATCATCATCGTTATCACCGTAATTATGCGAAAGTGGATCAGTGAAAAAAATAAAACTGTCACCATGTTATCCCTTGATTCTTTCAAGCATGTACGAGTTGAACAATTCTTATTTAAAAAAAGCAGTAGTTGCTCTCGAGCTTCAACTACATGGTACCATTTGAAACGATGATACGATTCTTGGATAATAAATCTCGTGGAATCTCCCTCAACATCGATGAGTGGGCCAGATTTCAGCAAGTATTTGACTCCATTTCCTCCTACTTTGACGATGAGCGTTGCATTGTGATGAGCTCTGGTTCTCGATCTTTACCGATTAAAATTGAACGTTATAATCTGATTTTCACAACTTCTTATAACGCAAAAGCTATTCTAATTGAACAAATTGTGAAGAATAATGAGAATTCACCAACTACAACAACAACGACGACGACGTTGGATGGAGCAAATAACGATACTGTGATGATGAAAAATGAAAAACTGTATACACCCAACATTGTTTTTCAATCATCAACATTTGAAGGACTCTTGAATATTGTGGTCTGCATCGATGAACATGTGAGGCGTTTATAAAATTTATCATCACCAGAATTTATAAATTCAGATTTTGAAACTGTGTTCTGCGAAATAATAGTTATTTTAAATACAATCATTAGTAATACTGTGAAAGATAAGATCTGTGCAATTATTAAAAAAATATCCACGAATGACTCTTAAAAAGTTTTTTCGTAACTTTTGTCCTCATACTTAATTACAAATGTCATTTTTGAATATGTAATTATACTACTACACATATAATTATACTTTTTCTATTCCTGTGTATGTATGAATTTGTATGAGATGTGTATCAAAACTTTTTCTAAAATAATACTTACTTTCTCTGAAATAATAATAAACTCACAGAATTAAAATTATTTGTAAGCATTCCTGAATTTTAAATAAAGAGAAATTTTTCAAATAATCTGGTATTTACCTTTCTTCTTCTTCTTCTCCTGCTTTTCTTATCCTCGTATTTTCACTTTAAACCGAGTTCCTTAGGCATAATAATAATTCGTTGTATTAAGGAAAATAATAGGAAACCTAAAGCCCTAAGATGGATTTAATTTTATTACTGTTACTCTACTACTTATAGTAGTTGTTGTTGTTGAGATATAGTCTAGACTGTATAGAGAGGGATAATACCTAAAATTTTCAGTTTCTAAAGTAACAGATAGCGCGGGGCCCAGGCGCGGCATTCAGGAACGCAGAAATTAGGAAATTATTGTCGAGGGTGCCAGGCTCTATAAGCTTAAAAAGCCTGGCCCCAACGTGCGCTGAGGAAAAAGCTTATATTAATCAGCACACACGCGTGTGCGCGCGCCCGAGCGCATGGAACCTATAAAAGATTGTTTTGTTCTATGGGCATCTCGCGTGTATAAATTTATGAGATTCGAGAAAAATTTATGATTTTATTAAGTATAACTTATGAAGTGAAAGGATTATTTTGCAGTACGACAATGGAAACATCCTTTCACAGCTATGATTTGTGGACCAACAGGATGTGGAAAAACTTATTTCGTCAAGAAATTTTTAAGCAATCTCAAAAACATGTGTGGTACACAATTTGAACGTATTCTCTTTTACTATTCAGAATGGCAGTTTGCATATTCAGAGTATGGTAAAACTATCGAATTCCGAGAGGCTTTACCGCAACCAGCTGATTATTCTAGTGACAATAATCGAGCTAAAATCATCATTATCGATGCTCTTACACGAGAATCTTCAAACAATACAATTGTAGATCTTTTTACTAAGAGTAGTCATCACAAAAATCTTAGTGTTCTTTTTATATCGCAGAATTTATTTCATCAGGGACACGGTCAAAGAGATATTTCACTCAACACAAATTATATAGTAGTTTTTAAAAATCCTCGAGATTGAGCACAATTTCAAAATAGTGCTCAGCAAATATATCCTGAGAATCCACGTTTTTTACAAGAAGCTTATCAGAATGCAACATCTAAACCCCATGGATACTTTCTTCTCGACTTGAAACAATCTACACCTGATAACTGTTTCTTTAGAACAAATATCTTTCCAACAGATGGATTTTCGTATGTGTATATACTGTGACGCGGTATATTTTATACCACGCACATTTTTAGTATTTAACTTTTTAAATTTATTTGTTCGCGATAAACTCCCAGCACAGAGTGTTGGTTGTTTGCACACAACCAGTCAGCTGATTGGAGCACATGAGCTCTACGAAATCAGCTGACCAACCAGACAACAATCCGGAACCTGCAAAATTCATTCACTCACACCACAACTAAAAGATGACACTTCTTATTTGTTTCATATTAACTCTGAGCCACTGGAGCTCAGAGTCACACACACACACATTATCACACTGACGTCCAATCCGCATCGTTTAGGCATGAAGAGGATCCTGGTCAAGGTGCACGGATGTGACTCCCGTGCACAATAA
>UCOH01011421.1:102116-130642 GCA_900474275.1 Synergus japonicus | reverse complement strand
AACTTTGGTACTAATCCCTTAAGGACATGTAAGATTTACCCGACCCCTACCTTACCGACATTTTTTTGTCTGCAGCGCTACGTCCACATTTATTGAGATATCAAATTGAAAATTTCTGAAATTGAAGCTAAAGCACTAAGGTACGTTTATCTGGTCTTAAATATTGACATTTGTAAAAAAAAAATTTTTGAAAAATTATTTTTTTATTTTTACAAAAATGTAAGACCAGATAAACATACCTTAGAATATTTTCTTTAATTTTATAAATTTTCAATTTGATATCTCAATAAATGTGGACGTAGCGCTGCAGACAAAAAAATGTCGGTAAGGTAGGGGTCGGGTAAATCTTACATGTCCTTAAGGGATTAGTACCAAAGTTTTCACCTTTTTTTTAAGAATTTTTTTTAATAAAATTAATATAAAAACATTATTATAAAATTTTGAGTAAATTCTGCTGAGAAGCAGAAAATTGTACAACGAGACTAAACAATTCCATGAGAATACAAATTCTCAATTCTTATTCTCAATTTCACCTTATTATCACCTCTCTTTTTTTTTAAACTAGCAATTATGATCTAGTTTATGATCTTATTGCTAGTTTTTTTAAACTCTAAACAATAAGAATGAATTTCTCGTTTTTGCTCATCACCTTTTGCCAGTAGAACGAATAATTCAGAATTTTTAATAATGCTTGAAATATAAAATTTTGTAATTCTTTATCTAATTTTAAGAATTTCTATATGTCTCATAAAATTCCTTTAATTCCTTAAAATTCGCTTGATATTCCTTAAAATTACTCAAAGACCCAGAAAATCTGATAAAATCTCTTACAATTTCTGAAAATCCACTGAAATTTTGTAAAATCCCTTAAATTTAAAATTTCGCAAAATCAATTGATATTTTTTAAAATTACTCAAAATCCCATGAAGCCTTATTATATCTCTTAAAATTACTCAAAATTTCGTTAAATTCTTTAAAATTCTTGAAATTTCAATATAATTTCACCAAATCCTTCAAAATTTCTGGAAATAACAAATGAATGTCCTTAAAATGACTTAATATCTCATAAAATATCTTAAAGTTGCTGTAAATTACTAAGAATTTCCCAAAATAGCATCCCTTAAAATTACTTAAAATCACATGAAGTCTAATAAAATCCCTGAAAATCCATTGAAATATCGTAAATCTCTTGAAATCCCTTAATTCGTTAAAATAACTTAATATCCTAGTATGTATCGTTAAATCTCTGAAAATTATTTAAAATTCCATGCAATTTCGTAAAATCCTTTAAAATTTCATAAAATTCTTCCAACTACCGTGAAATCACTGAATGTTTCAAAATTATTTAATATTTGAGCACAATAAATTTCGTAAAACCTTTTTAAATTCCTTAATGGTATGTATTACTTACCTGATCCCTACCTTACCGAAATTGTTTTCTCTGTAACCCTACGTCTACACTTATTGAGATACCACATTGAAAATTTCTATATTTGAAGCTAAAGCCTTCAATTTTATAAATTTTCAACTTGATATCTTTATAAATGTAGACGTAGCGTTACAGAGAAAAAAATGTCGGTAAGGTAGGAATCGGGTAAGTAATACATGGCCTTAACATTATTCAAGATTCCATGAAATCTCATGAAATCTCTTATAAAATACTTTAAAATCCAATGATATTTGATAACAATTTGACATAATTACCTATTGACAAATATATTATGAAGAGTGTACGCCATGTCCCTCACATCAGGAGAATCTTCAAAAGCATCAGTAAGATGAAGTTCTTCAAGGTTGATGAAGTTTGAAAAAAGTCGAGGATGAATTCTCGCAGGGTCCAGTGATATCTCATTAAAGTCCAAAATTAATCGCCTCACATTCCTAACATGATGATATGACTTTCCTCGAATTTCTTTGATACGGTTATTCGACATGTCGATAACTTGCAAATCTGGCAATCTATCCATAATTCCAAAGACATTTGTTGGAAGAATATCAATATAATTTCCCGTAAAAATTAACACCTGCGAATCAATAAAAATGTTATTTTACGACCGAATTTTTTTATACATATTACATAATATTTTATAATTTATATTATATTGTACTCGTAATATCCAGATTTATAATTTCACGTCTATAATAAGAATAATCGATATAACAATTTAAAATAGCGTGAATTTATGTGTCGCTAATTCTAGGCATTATATTTGATAAATAGATATGGTAGGAAAATTATGGGGGGTAAGAAGCTCGAACGGTGTAATTTTGCGATCATTACAGAAACTTTTCAAGCCACCTCTATCAGTAATTTAAAATTATTTCCTGTGTAATGATATGCCTTACGAATCGATTCACATCAAATAAATCCTTTCAACTATTTTATAATATGTGCATGCAGTATATAATTAATATTACATTAATTAATATTATATTAATTAATATTATCAATAATCGTACTTGCGTCTTTTGGGGAAGATATCCTAAGGGGGCTGTATCAAGAAACTTAGCATTGGTACAATTGACTATATATTTATGTTCTCTCTCATAGCACGCTCTTTCGCAATGGCATCGATTATCAAAAATGGGACCACACTCTAATCTGGATGTTCCATCGGTTTCCAGGTTGTGCCAATTTTTGTCACACTCGTTGGCATCTTGAGCGAAAGTTAATGTCACGAGACCAATAATTATGCTGATGTACCTCATCTTCGATCTGTAATGATATTGTTTGTTTCCTTGTTAATTTTATATATAATTACTATATGAAGAATCATCATTTGAATGAAATCATACACGTGAAAAATAAGTGTTTCTAACTAAAAACAAGAAGAAATCTGAGAAATATAAAATATTCCTAAACTAGAACATTCGTCCTCGATCTTGGGTAATATGAGAGATGCATATTATGCACTATGGAGACCTGAACTGGAGAGAAAACCGGTTTCGGGATATTCTTCACTTTAGCTCCTTTGGGAGTATGTCTATGAGTCACAAATTTTAAAGGACTTCCTCTTAAAATCAATGTAGTGATTTTTACATTTTTACATTTTATTCCTTAGACTGATTTTCAATATTAATTATATTTAGATTAATTTTTACATTAATTGTATAAAAGATTGAATTGTTCTATATTCTGATATTATATGAAATAAAAAATTTTTTTATAAAATTTTATTATACGAATTGGATTGAAGTTTCAGACGTTTAGTCTGACGAAGTCTTTTTATTTTTTTATTTTTTATATTTATTAGATTAAGAATATCAATAAGAGTTTCAAAAACATTTTCTACTTTTATTTATTTAGAAGCAGAAATTTACCAGAAGCTATCCGGGATTTTAAAGGGATTTCAAGGAATTTTAAAGGATTCTTGAAGTTTCTTAAATTCCTAAAAAGGACACGAAATCTCAATATCCTTTAATATTTCTGGAAACCCCATTTTTAAAAAATCCTTGAAAAGTCTAGAAAAATTCCTCAAAATTACTTAAAATTCGGGATTTTAAAAGTTGTTAAATGAAAAGGAATTTCAAGGTATTAAATAGAAATTTTAGTGATTTTAGGGAATTTCAAGATATATTTTAAGGAATTTGAAATATTTTTAAATTACTTGAAATTCTTGAAAATCTTTAGAATCATCTGCAAATGTCTTCAAATAGTTTAAAGTATTTCAAAATTTCGTAGAAGTCATTAAAATCTGTTAAAATATCTTTTAATCCCATGAAATCTCTTGAAAGCTCTTAAAAGTCCTGAAAATTACTTATTGTCCAATAAAACATTGTTGAATCCCCTAAAATTACTTAAAATGCCAAGAAATTTTGTGAAATCCTTTAATATTTTATAAAATCCTATTAAAATTCTTTAAAATCATTAGAATTTCTTAAAGTCCTTTAAATTCCTGAAAATCACATAAAATTTCATAAAATCCGCAATATTTCCGGAACTCCCAATAAAAAAAATCCTTTCAATCCTGAAAAAATCCTTAAAATCATTAAAAATATTTTGTAATCGTTTAAAGTCTCTTTAAAATTAAATTCTCTTTTAAATCTCTAAAATTTTTTAATTTTTAAAATATTTTTATATTCCAATAAATGTAAAAATAAAAAATCGTCAGTCTAGACGTCTGAAACTTCAACCCAATTACCTATTCTATGTGCTCATTTGTGAACTTGAAATTGTTTAATGCCGTTCGATCACCGAAGTTAAGCAGCGCTTGGCTCGGTTATACTCAGATGGGATCCGTCATAATAACTATAAAACTATAATAACATATCAATGATGCTGAAATCAGTAAATAAATAAATCAATCAAATAATAAATCAATAAATCTGGACTAGGCCATTGGAAATTGGAGAATTCTTCTCTAAAATTCAGTAAAAATCTCATAAAATTCCTTAAAATTTTGCAAAATCCCTCTATAATTTTGTATCTTTTTTTGTATTTGAATATTATTAATTGTCATTATACTAATTATAAATCAAATGACATACAAATAAGTCAAAGTGACACAATGAGGTTTCTTCTAACAATAGACTGTTATTCATATTGTATTTAAAAAATGTGAAACACAGTAGTTTATCACGATGATGCAACTGACAAATGTTGATAAGAATGTACTTAATCAATGACTTCCTACGAACTTGTCCTCAGTTTCTTCCACAATCCTGAGAAATTAATCACTCTTTTCTCACGTAAGCCTTATACACGTCACAACCAAGAAAATAAGAGTGTCGATGACTGTCTGTTATTTTTACACACGATGATGCGGGCGATCACTTCTCGGGTGCATTCGCTATTTTCAGATTTCGTGATTCATACGAGCATCTTGCATATTCTATCATATCTCAAAATGTGTGAGTTGTCTATATACATCTTCCCTCTATACATATATTCATATATCGTATATCGAACATAAAATGTATGCACTCTCAAGTTTACGCACGGTACATATAAATGCGCCGAGACGAACGGGCAGACATTTACTAGACCGATAAAAAATCGCGTGCATACCATGTTTGCATAATGAAGTTAGGAAAGCAGTGTGCAATCTTCTATTAGATAGTCAAATTTAAAGGATATAGGGAATCATTTCATAAATACGAATTGAGTGAAAATTAATGTTATATATCATTTTTGACGAATGTATACTCATATATATATTTTTTTGTTTCAGGTGAGTCCAATTCTGATTGCAATTCTTTCACCTGTAGACGTTGGATTGATAAGTATATCAAGCAGGTCTCATAGTACATATGTACCTTATTTAGAAAACCATTCAAATTAGAAATAAGGAAGCTTGAAAGTCCTAAAGATTACTGGAAAGAGAGGCGCATGAATATGCCCCAAATTCTATTTGCCCTAAAATTTATTTGACCGAAAATCAGTTGATCGAATAGCAATTTGCTATAATTTTTATATTACCGAATTATTATTTAGCATAATTTTTATTTTTCCGAACTACTATTTCTTATAATTTTTATAATTCGATATTCGATAAAATAAAAATTATGTCAAACGATAATTCGGTAATATAAAAATTATAGCAAATTGCTATTCGATTAAATGATTTTCGGTCAAATAAATTTGAGGAAAAATAGAATTTGGGGCATATTCATGCGCCTCCTGGAAAGAATATCTAAGCCATCTAAGGTTTAAAAAGCCTTGGGTGACGAGATGATATTTCGCTTTCCCTTTTCATGTCAGGATTAAATTGTCAGGAGCTTTGCATATAATGAGAACGAAAATCCCCAAGCCTGGGGCAGTGAAGCATATCGCCTTTAATTTAAGTACGCCGTCGTCAGACACGTTTAAAACCGATATTTCCTCGTGGTTTCGCTATCCTAGCATGCTGGGTAGTAAATGGGTAGGTTGCAAGGTACATAATAGGAATAGATCGATTGCATGCAGAAGCAATTTCTCGAGTAAGCACTATGCGCAACAACTCCCAGTTGCCATAATCACTGTAATTCTGGTGACCATGGAGTGTAGGGTTCTCTATCCTGCATCTATCTCAACCTGTTCAATCCATCGGGTTTTGTTCTTATGCCCTGCTAATCCTCCTTGAGACCTAAGTCTTAGAACTCTTGATCTTCGAAGAATCTTTAGATCGATGTACACTGTACAGTGTACATATAATACGTGAAGTTCAGCTGCTGCTCATGTCCTGAGAGTCTCACGAGCTAAAAAGGAGTGAGAATGATAGAAGAGGGAAAAGAGAGAGGAGTGAAGAGGATGGTGAAAGATGAAAGAGGGAAGAGGAAAGCAGTTGAGAGGAGAGAAGAAGCAAGAGAGACTTCTTTGAGAAAAGGAAAGAGCAAAGGCGACAGCGAGGTTGCCAAGCCATGTTTACAAACGTACGTGGAGGAACGAGCCCTTGGCAGTGGCGTATCCTCTAGAAGAAATATCCGAGCTGTGATCTCAGATACGCACAACTCACAATAGGTCCATTAAATGATCAATTTTTAGGACTGCCCTGGGAGATTTTTAAACAAGAATTTGGCAAATGCCACGAAGATGGGATAAATGGCAAAAAGGATAGGCTTAGCTCGAGTTCATGTAATTTTTTGAGTTCTTAAAGTTTATAGACCTCTTGAAATTCTTTTTTAGAAGTATTTGTTGTTCTGACATGACAGTCCCTCAAACGGAAACGTTTCCTCCTCCTTCGCCATTCCTTCCCACCTTAGCAGACATATAATAAATATCTTTACGATGGGGTACAGCGCTTTAGGGCCAGAAGATTAAATCTAGAACTATGTGTGGTAATGTAAACGGATTTTGTCGTCGGTTTTGTAGACATATCTCAAGTTTTCCCCTCGAGTAAAATCTTTATGTGCCAGATTGGGGCAAAGTCTCTACTTCCATTTGCACCGGATTTCAAAACACTGTTTTTTCAAGCAAGTGAGTTTCCCATCTTAAAACTCTTACAAATCACGTACAAGTGTCAAAAGGTTTTTTTCTAACATATGATGTTCTACAACTAGTATTCAATGAAGAGATATTTACTTTTTTTCTTGTTATTAAATCTCTGAATATTTGAATGTTTAAGGAAATTTCTAGGTGAGCAAGTCGTAAATTTTGTTACATGTTTATTGCTTTTCTAACATTTATTCCTGATCCCTCTCTGGCAAGTGATGGCTTTTGTTATCAGCATCGTAAATGTATGCAGAATTGTAAATTGCCTTGAAGAATTTTCATTGCTCATTTATTCTGCACAGTCCCTTCTTCTTTCTCGTCATTTTTCATCCTTGATTTCCTCATTAAATTATACCTTCGCTAATCACAGCTTTGTTTCGAGAAAAAAAGTTTCTTCATGTTGAAGAGTCAATTTCATGAATGTGATGATGATAGCTTTTAATGTTGTAAAATTCTTGAAAAGTTCAGGTTATCTAAAGATATATGATAAAAAAGGAAAGATGGACTGGATGTTGTTACCTCGGAGCTGATTCATGCATGCAGAGGTATGTGCAGTAACGCCGTTTAAAGTACGAGCAGGTTTTTCATCATATTAGAAGGAAGGACTTGTTGCATGTAATACCACAATCTGTCAGCGACAGCAGTCTTAATTTCCCGCGAGAGACTGAATCACTAAAAATTAGTTGCTGATTTCATAAGTTTCTTCGAAATGTGTCAATTAAAGAAATGAAGCTTTCGTAGAATTTAAAAATTCAATCTAGTAGGAATTAATTATAACTTGCATGTTATATCATGAAATTTTCAAATCCTTTTAATCAAGAACATAAACCTTGTTAATTATGATCAAGTAAAATTAATTTATTAGCTTTTTTTCTCATTCTTTAGTCTTTATTTAGATAAAACTAAAATTTAATTAAAACTGTCAAACAAGATTAATTAACGGATTAGTAAAAGCATTCATTTTGATCACATGGTGTGGAGCACTATATTCATTTATTCCTCACAAACAGACATTAAGTATTTACGACGAGATAGGTGAACACGTGATATGAAATATGCCCATGCAAGGTGTCACGCAATCTGTAGACTCAATGAAATTCCTTTCTGCAAGATTCTGGGTCAGAGTCCTTTGATATCCGACTTTATTAAATGCCAGACAGTTATTACATGTTATAACGCTCGACCTATTTAGGAGGGAATATAGGACAATTTAGAAATAGGGGTAGTAAAAATTATTTCGGTATTTGACTTTCATATAAAACAGGAAAGTTAAGCAACGGTATCTTAAACGGTCATTTAAATTCGGAATAAAAATGTCAAATTATCCCTTTTTAATATATCTTTGAGAATCTATACATAAGATTATCTGAAAGCAATACGAAAACCTTTTTTCACTTCATTTCCTCTGACAGACCTCTGACGAAATTTGATTAAAGACCAGAAGCATAGTATCAAAACAAATTATACAAGAAGCCTTTTGTCGGTGTAAAGCTGAGATTTTTCGAACAAGGACTCGACGATGGCAGGTTTCAAAAGGAAAGCTGAGAAAGATAAATTTCTGAGAACAGGTGTTCGAGATTAATATATGTTGTAGAACTGTGAGTATGCATATGAAGCATGGAAAAAGGAGTCTTTCCTATAGGGCATTGATAATAAAGTGGTGCCGCGGTCTCGCGCTACAACCGGCAATTAGGAAGGTTGTTCAGTCACCAATCACTTCTCATTTGTCGCCTAAGGTGTATCTACTCTATGATGGCAGCTATAACTAGCTTCCTAAGAAAATATAATCAAATAATCAATCCAAACGACCATCAACATTTTATTAGTTATCGCTCAAAAGATAACTTTCTAAAGCTTTCATACAATTTAACTTATGCTATGCTATTTGACTCCCTGTGCATAATACTGATAGTAATGTGTGTCACGCATAATATAAATACCACATTTATTGCGGCGTCTAGCTAAACCTAAAGTCACGGAAGTTATATCTGAAAATTATTAATGGGTCAGTCAAAAGAATTTTATTACATTCTGATTGTTCTGATCGGAATAATAAGACTTTAAGATTTAAAGATTACTCATGATAAAAAATAACTGTGTGTTGAAATTAAAAATGGGTTCCGGTTTGTCATCGAGTGGTTTGACTATGCAATATTATGTATGACCTAAGCATGACTGCATTATTCGAAGGACGTTGGTATAAATCTATTTTTTGAAATTGACGTATTGTTTGCTCCGTTAAGAATAATTTCCCCTTCGCAGGTGTAATGTTTCAGCATTTATTATATCTCGGCCAGTTGTAGGTTGCTGATGTCACAATTTCTTTGTTTTATTTTTTTTCCACGCGGGTCAATGAATAAAGCGTAAAATATGAGCACAAGAATCTGGGAAATTTATAGCCAAGCCCTTGTCCCATGAGTGTTCGAAAGTATCGATGCCCGTCATGAATTATGCATAAATGAACCTATTATATGAGGTGATACATTCAATGCTGTTGAGCAACATAATTATTTAAATTTCACGTTCGCATTTGCAAGCCTAATACGTACAACGGCGCCCGTTACATATTCTACGTGATTCCTAAACGTTCCTACTTTGTTCACTGCATTAGTTTGGAACACTGATTCACGCATTGTTTTTTGAAACTTATATTATACATGTGAAAATCATGTACTGTCCGCAATATATAAATCATTTTGTATTTCTTCCTTGTTGAATCATAAGGGATGCTGATTATAAAACAATGCACTGTTGATTTGGCGTTATCGCGACTTTCTCTTATAATGAATATCACATTTCTTTGTGAAATGAAGCTAATGTTTTTTCCGCATCATTGACTAGTAACAACCTGTGCAGAAATAGGCTTTATGTCATGGGTGCAACGACATCAATTGTCATTATATGTGTACGCGACCATATCGGCAGCTCTATAACGGTCTATTCAAACATGTTGTGAATAAAATCATCAATTTTATTTGCAGACAGTGTTGCTATGACATGTTTTATTAAAGTGCTCCTGCATACTTAAGCAGAGCGCCAGATCTAGGCCTATTTAGGTATCATTTCGTCATCTCTCATTATATCACTTATTCGTTGTTGAATATTGAATAGTAGGTACTGATATTATATTTTATACCTCTTCTGATTGCAAAAATATTCTTTGCAAAATGATTTAATGACTTCTTTGAATACCGAATTTTCAAAATTTGTCCAACTTTCACTCCTCTAATCCAATTTATGACGGGATTATTATATGCGCTCTGGTCAGGATTTCGTCAGATTCACAGATGATTGATAGAAAAATAACATGAGCCCGACATTTGGTGCTGCATAGAGAATATTCTCACCTGAGACACATAATCGACTCTTTGAATAATGCAGACCTCGAAACAAGCTCGCGGTCACGATACTTTCAAATTTAAATAATGGAAGTGCATCACAGATTTTCTCAGGCCAATTTTTGTCATTTGAAAAACACTCTGGAAATTGTAGAAATGATACCTGCACTTGTTCCTGATGATTGATACAATTATCCGATTGCGAAATACTTATGTCGTAAGCTAGATGAATAAAAGATCTTATTAATATTAAAATCATGAAAAAAGTATATAAAAATATTTTATAAATGTGTTTCGAAATCTCGCAGATTTCGCATTCTTTATCTTCTGTAGACTTTTATCTCATTTTAACCTATTTTGGAAATAGGTAAAGCCAATATTTTTCAAGATGATATGCACGTCGTATATAAAAACTTGGAAAAATACCTGAGGCCTCGGATGATTCTATTTATGTTTGATAAAGAAAGTAAAGATTTACCAAGTTCTTTATAGTTCATCATGATTTGCAATCTCATTGAGAGGCCAGAAAGATTGGACATCGACATTAGTATCGATCTTCAATTAATGTATGTCTGTTGAATGCTGCAAACATACCGCGAAATTAATGCATTCGTATAATCATTCGCTACTTGTGCTTTATAGTGCATTTACGCACTTGACATTGTTTCCCGTTTGTTCGCAGCCCCATTACATTATTTCTTTGAAGAGCCATTCAGCTTTTTTATCGACCTCTACTTCTTTCATCGCGGATTTCCTCTTCAGTTTTGTTATCGTTCATTTCAATTAGCCGATTTACCATTTGTGGCTTCTTCCACTCATTTTTTATTCAACTGACATTCATCATTTTATCATCTTTGTCATATTTAATTTCATTCACTTTTTAATAAGTTTCTTATTATTTTTCAATGAAAAAGTTATTCATAAGTTATTCTTACTATCAAAACCTGACGTACCTCACAATTTACGTCGGATTATTCCAGTGATTATTTCATATCTCAGATAAGCACATTTTTTTCTTTTCCAATCTTGAATGAAAAGTTTCACTTGAAGGATTCAAAACTTTCAATGAAATTAAAATTAATCAAGTTAAAGTTGTGGGTGGGACAAGAAAATGTAAATTGTTAGATCAGCACGAGAATCGTCGACGGTGGTCGACCAATGAAATGCAGTATGCATCCGACGGAGATGCTTTCAGGGCAATGAACTGCCCGGGGCATTCCGCCGTGTTCGTATTCCTCTCTTGTCCACACCGTAAACTCATAGATGAATTTTCAGGCGTATCTAGTTTTAACACTTCCTTCTGATCTTTTTTTCATTTTATGTTTTCTTATTATCTGTGAGAACTATTATATCAAACTTTTCTTTCAGTATGTATATTATCATAATTTCATTAATTGTGAAGAATTTACTGTGAAATTGTTTTCTGCCTGTAAATAGCAGTTATTCATGTTGTAAGAATGTGAGTTGGTCTTCGATTGTATGTAATTCAATTTCAAAATGAGACTTTGACTTGATTTATCTTCTTAGTGGAAATCAAAAGGTTAACTTTGGAGATACTACGACTTATAGTTTCTTGAGACGGCCCTGTTCCAGGTTCTTATATAGAGTATACATATAGATATAGAGAATTCCGAGCAGCTGATGGTTCTATGGTATTACCATGGCATAACTATACACGCTATAAACACAGAGACCGCCAAGTGTACATACTCGACAATGCTTATTCAGTAACACTCAAGAACACAACTGCTTCCACACCACACCGGAAGAAAAAAATTATTTTACTAAACTCAAATAACCAAGCTCTAATAATACACCTGTATAACGGAGAACACGTCTACAATGATCTTAAACTCTGTCATTATTTACTTAACAGCTGAATGAAAGCAGTAAAATTATTTTTACACGTTTAACTTTACTCTCTAAAAAGAAATTGTTATAACGAAAAGTCTCGAAAATCTTTTATACATTTTTGTTGCAAACCTAATTGGCTTTTAAGTTGTAGTTATCATAAGGAAAAGAAGATAATTGTTGGTTTGTTAATCCTATTTAGAAAACATGTGTGACGTTTATATAACGATTCTGAAAAGTACATACATACATATATTGAGTATACGGTTTGAAAAAAAAACTGAATCCTTTTGGTGTTAATAAAATTCTACATCAGCGATATAAATGTTGGTGTAGGCATAACAAATTCTTATATGACGCATGCTTACACCTTACGTTTCAAATAACGAGACTTAAATTTGATCCCAAGTTGCTGAGCAACTAAGTTGAGAATGAAATTGAAAATGAAATTGGAGGGGAAGCATTTTCTAAGATGATATTGAATTTCATCCAAGGAAGTCAGAAGATAGAGATAAAATGGTAATCGTAGGAAGTAATTGTGAAAACTCGTTTATTTCAATTGCAATTTCAATCACACTGCCTAGATTGTCTTCTCTCTAAGCTTATTAGAAAAATGGCTGTCTACTATTTACATTTCACTCTTTCACTTTTTCTCTTTAACGAGTGAAGCTTTCCAGATCAAAGATCATTAATTAGTACCTAAAATTTATAAATTAAAGGGAACTGTGGTTAAACGGCATCTCATTACGGCAAAATTTCTCAACATCAATTTTACACTTCTGCTGATATCCAACTTCCAAAAATGTAGATGTATTTAAATTTAATATCTTTCAGGGCATAAAAAGTTTCACCTTAATTACACTGTAATAAAATTGGGCCATATAAATACATATAACACTTGATTGAGTAATGTAAAGAAGGATTATATCCTCAATACGATTTTGCAAAAGTTCTACGACCTATTTTTCACGCAGGCAGAATTTAATTTTCTGCACTTGTTGCACAACCTTTTTATGTGACAAAATGTAGATGTACGTGTTGTAGGTCATCAGATCGTGTCTCGAGAATGAAACGAATACATATTTCAGAGATATATAATTTCTCGGCCACTGCGAAAATTATGTCAGCGCTGAATTAAGTAACACCCGTTTCTCTTATCCGCGCGAACGTGACTGTAGGGAATGTTGATAGATATGTTACAAACTCGTAAAACCCTAAGACTCATTATTTCAATGTATAGGGAAGATTAACCATACCCAGCAAAAACCAGAAGATGCTTTCCAGCCTTTAGCAATGAGGCCTTTTTTACCACTGTAAAGTTCCTTTAATTGATGTTTAAAAATTGTTTACTTACTAACAGAATTGAAGAAAACCGCGCAGGTTAAGAAGAAATACCCAAGTTTTTCTACAGAAAATCTTAATTTTTTCAAAACACAGAGCAACTTTCCAATTTCAAAAGATTGCGAAGAACAGTTGGATACGCTTTTTAAATACTCCTCGCCAATTTATGTATTGCATACCTACTACTCCCCACAGTAATAGGATGACGAAAGACAGTAAATAAAATCATAAAGACATAATATTTCATCAAATTTCGTGGAGTAAGATAAATATGCAATAAATACAGTTAGGAATTAGTAGAAGATAATAAGAAAGCAATTTTTTTATCCTACACATTTATTATTCATAATATTAGGACAAGATTTTTTTCAATTATATTGCATTCTGCTAAATATAATTAAAAGTTTGAACAAATTTTCAAAACAAATCCTGCAACCGCATTCACAAATTATATTCGAATTAAGGACGATCCTGATTGGGTAAAGAAGCGTTAGGTTTTTGATTAAATCTTTTTAAGAAATCTTCTACACTTTCACGAAGTCGGATCTGATCTTTTTTCTCCACCTCAATATATAAATGTTCCTTCAAATTTAAAATATAGACTTTTCCTTGTTCAACTATTGGAAAAAAATGTTCCTCGTCTATCATTCCACTAAATAAATCACCTGATATAACTGGACGAGCGTTAGGATGTCCTCTTGCACGAATCTCATTGTTATTGTTGTAATAAAAAGGATTAGGAAGTTTCATGAGTGATCTTGAGCTCGACGATGAGCCAGAACTTCTTGAGGAAACTGGTGGAGGAGGACCCATTTCACCCATAGGTTTTTTAGACTGCAAACTTAATTCTGTAAGAAGAAATAAAATTTGATAAATTTTTAAAATTAGAGTATTTGTATCAGTAGGCTGCTGGAGAAACTGAGTTGAACTTACAATAATTAAGCCATAATATTTCCGCTATTGTACAATTTTTAAAAATATTAAATACTAAAAATTTTCCGTAAACATTATAAAAAATACGCAGGTATAAATATATTATTTGATACTTACCAATAGAATTAAAGAAAACTGCTAATATTAAAAACAGAGGTCCAATAATGAACTGCATTTTGTCCAGAAAAGGAGCTTATTGTATCATTTTAAACTGAAGTGTGAGGCATTTATATGCACATTCCTGGAATATAAAGAGAATTCAAAGTATTTCCCCTTTAATTTTATTGCTGTTATCTTTCGCAATTGTCATTTATATTAACAAGCAATAATTTTTCGAAATGAATGAGACAAGAAAATTTATAAACATTTTCTTATCTGGTTACTACCTAAAATGAAGGAATGTAAAAACGATGGTGTTAGCAATATTTGCTAGAGTAAGTTAATATTTGAAATCATTTTATCAATAGGATTAATTCCTTGATACATACGTAATTGTATCTGAAGAACGGTTCATTGATAGGAAAATAGGGCTCGCGTGCGACACTGAAGTTAATATACAAGATATTAATAGAGTCAAGTTTCAAAGAGTTGCCTACTCGCCCTACGCACAAGTCACGAATTAGACCTAGTAGTGAGATGAGGCCAGAATATTCTATACGATAGAGAGAATTATTTATGGGTCATATTTTCCGGAATAAAGTCTCAAGTCTCTGGTATACGTTAACAGAATATTTCACTTTGGGCGGAAGGAAAAAAATCTAGACGTCCCGTCAAGTACGTGAACTGAACTTTATCGTACGTATATCTTGAGAAATTTGGTTTTTATGTACAAAGCCGCCTTTCAACTTCGGGGAAAGCTTTATTAGAGTCTTTTTATATGCAGTGATTTTTTTAAAATAGGTACTCTTCACATTCTTGTTTATTATATACTTAAAGCTTTTGGCGGTATATTTGTAATAAAAGTGTTTTCTAAATGTTAATAATTGTATAATGCAAGTGTTTGTAAATTTTAATGTTATTGTTATGTACAAATCTGGTACAAATGTAAAACAATCTATTTAAAGTGCAGAGACCTTGTAATTTGCGATAAAATCACAGAGTTATGTTTGAAATTATATGAGCAATAAATTCTTCAACATTTTGTTAGTCTAATTATGTCGCTGTTAAACTTATATGGCAACCTTTATGGGTCATATCCCAGTGGAACACTTGGCTCAAAAACTAATACTGCTATAGTTTATAATACGTTCTTAATAATCTTGACCTCAATTGCCCGCCTGGCGACAGATGCATCTAAGGAAATTCACACTAGCCCAATATAATTATAGTAATTTGCCAGAGTAAAATTAAAACGATAAATGTGTAGGTTCTTATGTCTGTTCATTTTTATTTGACTAGCAGAAGCGAAGTCAATTACACGTAATTTTTGGAGATCACAATTTATATACTTTAAAAGTGTCCAAGAATTTCGTATGGACACATTTATTGTGAGCAATAATACAAAATCGCTAACTATTGACTAGAGAGATTATGACTCTCATTTTCTCTTAGAGGTGTGCCAAATTGGCCCAAATCATTAACAACATGAAATGAGAAAGGAGTGGCTCTTTCGCTGAGAGAAAGCTCTCTCAAAAGACTACAATTGTACTATTTCGAATAAGTATCGGGTTCTCAAATAGAAATTTATTCTTTCCCTTTCAAAAGCCATTTCTATTTTATGTTTATCTTTGCCTGTTTAAAATTTTCCACTCAACTGTTTTATTTCTTTGTTCCAGGTGAGCCCAAAGTTCAATCCTTTAACTGAGAAATTTTCGATAGTAAGTACAAAAGGTGAAATATAAAATTACTGTTTTATATTCAAATTGCAACCGAATCATTTACCAAAGTGATGTATTAAAACGTAATTCTTATTTTACATATTGTACATTCCAATTACTATTACCGAGGCACATTTCAAGGAAGGGTGCAGTGGATTATTTTTGTCAGTTGCACAAGTTGTGTATGTATAAGGCTATAGTGTATCAGTTGACAAGCTACGAGTCAGGATTTATGTGAAACATTTCTAACGAGGGAAATACTCTTAGCAAAGAGAAAAAAAATGAGTTGAATTAAAAATTTCTCCACGCGACGATTATACTACCGACGATACAGTGGCATTAATCTTCCTATTTTCTCTATGTCCTTTCCACTTAACTTACGATCGTGGACAAGCGACTTGCAAAGATCTATGGGTTCGCATACACACACGTTCTGCATAATTTCTTGTGTAAACGAGCTTAGAAATGCAGGTACAGTGTAAAGAAAGGAGATTAGCCTGAGAAAAGAGCATTGATTACTACTAATTTCTAGCATGTAGCATGATTTTATCTCATGCAGGGTGTTGCATAAATTTGTGCTCTGAGAAACTCTGTGTTAGAAAAATTACTAATATCGATAGCAAGTAGGGGCAAAATCCCAAAATTGAGACATTTTAATACAGAAAATAATAAATTTTACTATTGAAATAGGAAAAATTACTATTTAAATAGTAAAAATTACTAGTGAAATAGTAAAATCGAGGGGTTGCACCTACTTCTGACTTCAAGATATTTCAGGATATTTCAAGTGACTTCAGAAGATTTCACTGACTTCAGGAGATTTCAAGAAAATTTACGTGACTTCAAAAGATTTCACTGGCTTCAGGTGATTTCAGAAAAAATTCACCCTTAATTTAATGGTGAATTAAAGTGGATTCAAGTGAATTCATGTGAATTCAAGTGACTTCAGAAGATTTCACTGACTTCAGGGGATTTCAAGAAAATTCAAATGAATTCACGTGATTTCAGAAAAAATTCACCCTTAATTTGATGGTGAATTAAAGTGAATTCAAGTGAATTCATGTGAATTCAAGCGACTTCAGAAGATTTCACTGCCTTCAGGAGATTTCAAGAAAATTCAAATGAATTCACGTAATTTCAGACATTTCAGGAGAATTCAGAAGATTTCAGTGCAAGTGTACACCTGATTTCACGAGTTATCAATCCCTCAAGTAAAATTTATTATTTTCTGTATTAAAATGTCTCAATTTTGGGATTTTGCCCCTACTTGCTGTCAATATTAGTAATTTTTCTAACATAGAGTTTCTCAGTGTGCCCAATGAGCTATCAAGAACTTTATACATTTTAAAAAAGTTATGTTTAAAATTACTATTCTGGTTAGTCTAATCAAAACTTTTTATGCGATTTTATTACAGGAACGTGGCTATTCAATTTCAAGTTTTTGTCAAATATAAGTTATTATTAGCAGTAAGTCGGGTGATGCTGATAATAATATACAATTGGTTTCATATCTCCAAGTCTTTATTAACGTGACTGTCTGTTATTCAATTCTTCTTTTGGAATTCAAAATATAATTGATAATGTTGAATTATTTGTGTAGAGATGTAGGGATACGCCTATAGCATAGTATGTTGGCATGTTCCCATTTACATTATCGGCAAAGGTCTAAGTGCACGCATAAATTTACGTAGACGTAAATGTGGCGCTTGTTGTCCATGTGCGAGTCCTTCTCGACGATGGATTACCGACCAATTGACACACTGTCCCATGATTTATTGTCAAACTCTATATATGTTTGAGACGAAAAAGAAGTAAAAAAAAATGAAGACATTCCAGAGGGTTCAGAGTACTGTAAAAGATCTGGCCATATGCACATATTTGATCGTATATATTAATGCTTGATTAAATTTTCTGATACCTTTTATTATTTAACTGACTTTAAAGGAATTTTTCTGGTCTGTCTCGTAAAATTATTATTTTTTTAAATCGTGCAGAATTTATAAACCCAATCATAAACTTCAGAATTTATGTATTTTAGATAAATAATTTCACGATCCTGAAGAGTTTCAAAAAGTTAAGAGTTGAAAAATTGAAATCAAGAACCAAGAAGTTTTTGTCTTGTCGTGCATCCCTATAGTTTCTCAGGAAATTTGACACATCGTTGGTATTTCGACGTTAAGATAATTCGGACAAATCAATGAAAGTCCCGTTGACCTGAAGGGCTCGTGAAACTAATAATATTGATTAGAATTAATTAACACACTCCCCAGTCTCTAACAAGTGACTCACTGTAATGTCAGAAAAGAATCATGCGGGAGTTGTCCTCTGTAGCGAATGTGTTAACCAGTAACGAAAATTCCCTTCCATGCTAATTTTGCGCCAAAGTTTTTCGCTCACTAAGTAAAACCTTAATACTCTAATCAGAAAAAAATACAGTCGTAAAATACTCTATTTCAATATTTAATTAAAAAATTGACTACACGGAAAGAAATTTTCTAATAATATTTAGTAGATGAATAAATATTTATAAGTCAAGGCTTCTAAAATTTTACATTATACATAGATCGTCTGGTTTATTTTACACGAAGATATTTAAAAAAATGAAATAATCTTTTTATATTTTTGATTGTTGGATACTTTAAAAGGATTGCCAGCTCCAGCTTCCTTGTCTCACTCGTTCTTATTGAAGGTGACGTCACAGACTCCAGAATGAGTGAGATAAAAATCCGTAGGTGGCAACCTGACAAGCCTATGTTTTAAATGTTTCTAAATTGTAATTTACAGAGACGTTTTTCGTATATGAGATAAATTTTTTATAGTAGCAATTAATATTTAGACGTCACTCGATATACAGATGCAATATGTTTGATAATGTTTGCTTATTCTTGATCAAAGTTAAACAAACGATCTCTGTTTACATTTAAAAATGAATATTTGTGCATTGCAACTGAGGCGGAACTAGACAGGTGCGAGTGTAACGCCTGCCACAGAAAAGAAATTATTAAAGCTCAAGGGGTTTAAGGTCACCCACATATGTACATTATTTATTTTACTTTCAAAGAGAATGGCGGAATATTAATTTCTAAGAGTCGTCCGAAGGGACTGCTGTGAATTAACATAAAAATAAAATAAATAGTTGCGGGGGCCTAGATGAACAGACTTTGAATAAAAATTAGACAAAATTGTATCTACCCCAAAATATTCTAGCAAGCTGTTTGAACACCTGCCATAGCGTGGAATATTTATATGGATATACCTTCTGATTTTTTCAAAATACTACAATCTTTACTGTTTTATTCTCACATTGCAATATTTTAAGAAATACTCTGATACATAGTGAATAGAATAATAAACAGGTTTGTCATATATGGACACATAAGAGGCGTATTTTCTTTCATATTTTATATTATGAAGGTTGCAACCTTAAGTTGTCATCATTCGGAAGGTTGGAATGCGATCTCATAAAACATGAGTGAAATTACTTTATATCATAATTGCTATTCCAGTTTTTCTTCTCTCAAGTAAATTGTTTTCATGCTGAAGTGAACAAAGTTTCTTTGTTGGAAAAAATGTCATTAATGCCAAACATGTCAAATAAGATGACATTTATTCCCTCATTAAGGATACATGCTCTTCAACTCTTTGTATTTTGCTCATCAGGAAGGTCATTAATAGAATCTTAGAAAAATATTGAAACATTATAAGAAAAATGAATACATATTATGGAACAGGAAGTGAAAGCAAAATATTTCTCCAATAAATGAAAATACTTAAAATTCTTGGTGCATTCTTTGAAACGAATCTGGGCACTATACGGAGAACCAAAAACATGGTGGCAAACCGCAGTGCTCTCTCCCTTTGTGCTGAATTCTATCGCATCTAATAATAGGTTCCATTTCCATGGGTCGACTCTCGTTGACTTATGAGTCGGGCGTAAAAAGAGAAGAAAGAAAAAAAATTGAAAAAAGAGTTCAAGCCCAACTTGAGCGTTCCTGTAATAATGAGAAGGGCGTTACGCGCTCTGGGCACAACTTTACACTATATGTATAGATGCGAGCAATTATGGTTGTTTAGTACACCACCCCCGCGCACAGTTGAGGAAATTGCGATCAAAGGGTCCGTTGTTCGAATTGTCCTACATAATCCTAATAGCTTGGTTGTCTAACGGTTTCCTCTTTCATGAGTAATAGAAGTTGTATATACCAATTGATTAGAAACGACATTCAACGACATTTTAAAACCATAGTGATATATTTTACGTTCAGCTAAAAAAAACTACAGCGAAAGAAGGATAAGTCTGTTCTTTGTTCTCCGATTTTATTTGATTTGCCTACGGTATTTTCATTATGCGGGTCACTGAATTTTCAGTATTTCTATATACTGATTCAGTGAGTTTCTGGTTTAAAATATGCAACCCGTTCATTTGAATGTTCAAACTTTCCAGGCATGAAAGATCCAAAATATAAAAATGAGAAATGAAGCATTTGAGTCAATTGTTTTCAGTATTGATGGGAAAATTAAGATGAATGTGAGGTACAGGAACATAACAAACGTGGAAAATAGAGGTTGGCCGCTTATGACCCCAGGAAATAATTTCCTGGAGTTAATAACACTCAATAACTTAATGTGGGTTCCAAGTTCGTATTAGCATAAAAATATCATATATACCTAGTTTATGACTAGGCTTTCTTGGAGGGTATTAAACGACACTTATTAGTGCTGCTTGCTAGTCGATTCATACCCATATATTACCCATATACTCATATAGCATAGCAAGCCGACGAATAAAATTCAATTAGTGTTGCATTTTACGTTTACACTTTGAGTTCCATTATACATACTCGTGTTTCTCACCCTCACTTCGACGTAATCAATTATAAGTATAACTTCACCTATAAAAAATTGGTAAATATTAATCTAGATTGTCATACTTACTCTAAAAATGTGTAAGATTGTAAGTATAAACGTGTAGCGTTCAAAATATATGCGTTATTGGAAGCAATTGACTATACTTGACAAGTATTGCCAATTAAAGTAATATTTGCCAATTGAACAATTGTGTGCAATAACGATGACATTTGTTCTTTATGAAGTTAATGGAAAAACAAATAATAGGGAGAAGATGCATCATATATGTCATTTATGCTAGATCGTGAATAACCGCAAAAATTTTGATGGGGTTCTAGTGGGGCGTCACACTCACTGGAAAATATACCTCGTCAAGATTAAAAAACCATTCTTGATGATTAATTTGCAATATTTGATTACTTAACCACACTGAGAAACTCTATGTTAGAAAAATGATTAATATCGATAGCAAGTAGGGGCAAAATCCCAAAATTGAGACATTTTAATACAGAAAATAGTAAATTTTACTTGAGGGATTGACAACTTGCACTGAAATCTTTTGAATTCTACTAAAATATCTGAAATCACGTGAATTCATTTGAATTTTCTTGAAATCCCCTAAAGTCAGTGAAATCTCCTGAAGTCAGTGAAATCTTCTGAAGTCACGTTGAATTCATTTGAAATCACGTGAATTCATTTGAATTTTCTTGAAATCCCCTGAAGTCAGTGAAATCTTTTGAAGTCACGTAAATTTTCTTGAAATCTCCTGAAGTCACGTGAATTCATTTGAATTTTCTTGAAATCCCCTGAAGTCAGTGAAATCTTTTGAAGTCACGTAAATTTTCTTGAAATTTCCTGAAGTCTGTGAAATCTTTTGAAGTCACGTAAATTTTCTTGAAATCTTCTGAAATCACGTTGAATTCATTTGAATTTTCTTAAAATCCCCTGAAGTCAGTGAAACCTTTTGAAGTCACGTAAATGTTCTTGAAATCTCCTGAAGTCAGTGAAATCTTTTGAAGTCATGTGAATTTTCTTGAAATCTCCTGAAGTCAGTGAAATCTTCTGAAGTCACTTGAATTCACATGAATTCACTTGAATCCACTTTAATTCACCATCAAATTAAGGGTGAATTTTTTCTGAAATCACCTGAAGTCAGTGAAATCTTCTGAAGTCATTGAAATATCCTGAAATATCTTGAAATCAGAAGTAGGTGCAACCCCTCGATTTTACTATTTCACCAGTAATTTTTACTATTTAAATAGTAATTTTTCCTATTTCAATAATAAAATTGATTATTTTCTATATTAAAATGTCTCAATTTTGGGATTTTGCCCTACTTGCTATCGATATTAGTAATTTTTCTAACACAGAGTTTCTCAGTGCAGTTAATTTTCTGAAAAAAAATTCTGTATTATATCGAAAATAGATTTTCGCAAACTCGAAATGTAAATAAGCCAGCGCATTCTCCTAATATATTAGCATGAATATTTTATCGCGGATATTTGTCACCTTTGAATCTACAATTGATTTATTGGATTGAGTGCGAAATGCCGGATTACTTTCTTGTGAAGTTGAATGTACGATACTTGAAGAAATGAAGAATGACACCACGCCTATTGAACCCCCTGGCTCTTACAAAAAGACTTTCTTCAGTTGTGGTTCTTCCATCCTCTCCTTTAAATCACTCAGAGGGTTTTCTCATCCCCTCGAGTAGGAAATTTGAGATTTGGACCCGCCCTTGCTCATTAACCTACTTTATTAATTTTACACGAAATTTCACTCCTGCGTACATGTGCAGTGCAGTTTGAATGTACAAAACATTGGGTCATCGAACTCTCTGGCTCTGATGACGAGGAAGCGTTAAAGTCAAGCTGGTGAATACTCAGCTAGAGCTAGACTCTTGAAGAGTGAGATCCTACTCTGCCAAATATAGCGAGAGTATTAGGCATTCGTATATTCAATACACGCATATGCGTAACTATAGAGACTAGAACTGTTTAGAGGCAACGTAATGGTCAATGTACATAACTGTTTCAGAGAAGAATCGTTTCCTTATGCGAGAAAGTTCCTAGTTGTCTCCCATTTTTGGTAGAGCCAAAATTGTCCCTAGAATAGCCCCATTTGACCCCATGTTGGGCGTACATCTGCGAAATTGTTTTGCTCTTAATTTTGTTTTAAATATAGCAATGAGAACTCCTATATATCTGAAAAAGTTCATTCGTCAGTATATTAATCAACTTTTTTTGGCTCCTTCAATTTTCTGAGTAAGAGACAATAATTGACGCTTAATCAATTTAGGCTGTCGCGAATCGAATTCATCGAAGGCCAAAATGATGACGCAAGTCTCTGTAATAGAGAGCATATGTGCAAATATTCGTAGCCAGGCGCGTAGGAGTGTCGTTTAGATTGAGGGCGTTTTCCGAAATTTGATATTCTCATTTTCCATGAAACGTCGACCTTATTTCTCCTGATTTCTATATCAGTCTTGTTATAGACAAAAGGATATCTTACAAAAGGACCTTAAGTGAAAAGAACTTCATCATGGAATATTTTATACTATATACATACCTCGATAAACATGTATCCATTTTCAAATTTTAAAAATATTTCTTCCTAGAAAAATTAGCAGATATAAAAACAGTTGCATAATATTTTATGCATAAAATGATTTATGAAACATTTTTAAAGGTATATCCATATATGGAAGTTGAAATATTATACGTCCCTGTTCTCCCTTTGCAATTTACGATCAGAGTATAATAACTCCATAGACCATAAGAATGAGAACTGCTAAGACAAAACAAATTCTTCGGTATTTCAAAGAATTGAATCAAGCTTGTGGCATTTGAAGAAATATGAGCTGTTTTACAGTGTTCTCTGTGTGCCCAGTACGTGCAAAATTGAATAAACGCATGTACAGAAATTTACGTAAAAATGTGTAACAAAAGAAAATGTATCGTGTGGAATACTTTCTTGAACTCCTTTCAATGGGAGTCGACTACATTTTACTCTACGTGAAAAAGACTATTATGAATGTAGAAAAATATTCAGATAAAATAAATTGTGATGATTCTGAAGAATTATTTTGACACTCGAAAAAAATTGATATAAATTTACATTATTTTTTGGGTGTCTAATTTTACATCTGATGCGTTCTGCCTTAATAGTAAGGAATATGACGTAATATCCTGAATAATCGCCACCTTTCTCAAACAACTATAAACAGTCTCATTAATAGTATATCTCAAAGTGGTGAACAAGCACAATTTCGTCCTTGCCTTTCCTTTCTGGAAAGAAACCAAAGAAACCGACCTGAGAATGGGAAATTTGAATTCAAACGTTAAGTACTTATGCACTCAGTCCACGTTTGTATCTTGCTTCTGATGAATTGAGTATATACGTACATACTTAACTAGGCAGAGTTGTTATTGTAAATCGGGAGAAATCTACGCTCTTTTGTAACAAATTACTATCGCTCAAGACGATAATGAGCAATGTGTATGGTTAGTCAGCAGTCACGCTCTTATATGTGTGCAAATATTGGCCTTTTTCAAAATCCGCCCACGATCTCGACTTATAGGGATAAAAGTAAGCGGCATTTTGCAATCTGGGCACTTGACCTTTTGCCAGAGAGCACTCCTCTCTCGTATAATTTACATTTATTTTTTTCATAGAACGAACAATAAAAAATGCACTCACGCGTTTTCTTGAAGGAAGAAGATGTTCACAAAAAAGCACAAGACTAAAATCAAGAACAAGTTTCAAAGGTCTATTCGATTGGGTTGAGATTTCAGACGTCTAATCTGACGAAAATTTTTATTTTATTTTTTTTTTTGCATTTTTTAGAATAAGAATAACAAAAAAGTTCCCAAAATCAGATTTTATTTTTATTTATTTATTAGGAGAATTTTACCCAGCGTTTCCTGGATTTTTAAGAAATTTTATTTTATAGAGATTTCAAGTGATTTTTCATTCTGGAGAATTTCAAGATATATTTTAAGAAACGTGAAGGATTTTTCAAGAGTTTTCACAAGATTGCAAATCAGATTTTTAGTGTCCTTAAGGAACTTTAAGGGATTTAAAGAGATTTCAGTGATAAGTGATTGTAAGGAATTTCAATGCACTGAAAAAAAGGTTTGGTTGAGACAACAAAATAATTTTGTTGATATTTGTGCAACAAAATTTTTTTGTTGGCTCAACCAAATTATTGTTGGGTCAAGAAAACGTTTTGTTAAACAAATCGTTTTGTTGAACTAACAAAAATTTATTTCAGCCAACAAATCATACTTTGTTGCACAAAATATTTTTTTGAGTGTGGATTTCAAAAAAATTCAAGAAAGTTTAAAATCTTGCAAAATAAGGTTTCAAAACATTTTAAGTGATTTTGAGAAATTTATTCTAATGTGGAGTAAATATCTTGAAATCCTTTTATAATTTTTGAAATCTTATCAAATCTCTTGAAACTTCTTACTATTATTAAAAATCTTTTGTAAATTTCTCTAAATTCTCTAAAATTCCTCTTAATTAATAAATAAAAATTTTGGCTTTTGGGAACAGTAGAAACTCTTTTTTTTTTTGTTAATATTTTAATAAATGTAAAAATCGTCAGACTAGACGTCTGAAACTTCAACCCAATGTCTATTCGGAATGATGGCGACTTGATCGGGAAAATTGTCCGTCTATATAAGTCACCACTCTCTTTATTAAATCGAATTCTGCTTTCCAAAGTCATGATCGCTTTTAGAAAACGTATTAATATAGATGATCTAAAAAATATTTTTGAGTGTTATGTTTAATATTTGTTCAGGTGCGAAACCCATTTTCCGTTATGAAAGAGTCGCTTCCTTTTCACCACGTATTATCTCTTCAACTTCAATCTGTCTCGACTAAAAGACTATTTGACTCTTTGGAACGAGCTCAGCTACAGTTGAACGAATCATTTAAATGGAAGGCGTCCGCATATTATTGCCACGGTCATTCCATGTGTTATGTGTGCCCAGCACAGCGATTATACCTACTTTAATTCATAAAACTTAACTCGATCCCATGCGCGCAGTCACTTTAATGCGATAATACATATAATACCTTTTGTTGCCACTGCCGTGCAGCTCACACATCCCCGCTTTTAATTTAATAGAACTACAAGCAGACATATTAAGTATATTCTTATTTCACTCCTGACTGAGAATTCTACTGCCAATTACTATATTTAATTTTTAGAATCACTCTCTTTCAGGGATGAAAGAAAAATAAATTGAGAAGAAAAACTCGTGAAAGTGGCACACATTTTTGAGAGGGCCTATTTTCATCGCCAGTGGACGATTAAAAATAGCAGAACGAAGAGAAAGAGGCAGCAGAAAAAAGAAGAAGACGCGGAAATGTTTTGGGATTCATGATTGATTTACTTTTCCTCGTGAAATAACAATTTCTGTTCGATACGTGATTTTAGCAGTTGAACATTTTTTTTATACAGGTTTTTATAGTTAATAAAGTAGAATTAGTTGATTATAGATTCTCTTTATTCAAATCTATTAGGGCGTAGGGTCTTATAGAATTAGAATTGTATTGAAAATATTTTCATCTCGTTATACATCTTACTGTACTTTATAAAATTTTGTTTAGTCACGAGAGATGAGATGTTTTTGTTGGGAGAGAAATTCCGTTAGTAGATTGTGTAAGAAAAGCTATTATAAAAGACATCGAAGGTAATCCCTTTTATATCTGCTTATCGTTATTTCTCAGCTTGTAGACTGAGTTTATCCAGATTCATCTATGTATCTAGCATAAGACAACTGTGAAGAAAAGTAGGTCACTTTCGCTCGTTTGGACCAATCTCGCTTCGGGTCATGAGTGTCAAGACCACGTTATTACAACTTACGACTTTCGGACCGGACGTGCCACAGTGCTAAGATCACAAGTTTTAATGAACTCAACATGTGAAATACAATCAATTCTCATATTTTATTTACATACTATCCTTCTGAATATGTGTAAGAAAATTTGTGCAATTAATTTCATGACGCACATAGCCGTCTGTGCTACTCTATAGACACTTCTAAATTTTGCTCTTCATGAAATCTATACTGATCTTTTTGATAATCGCTCAAATTTCAAGATATTTTATCAATGATTTTAAGGAATTTTAAGGTATTTCAAGGGATTTCAATTAGTTAGATATCTCATTCATCCTTCCTAAGAAGTACTTCGATCCAAACATGACTCCTTCTGTTTTGATTATAATCCTGACTGTTTGGACGATTAATGAGATTACGGTTCACTTGAGCATTATATCTCGTTGATATACTCCCTTCTATTTAGCATTTAGTTACGTCTGGAATTAAGTTTCATACGGAGCTAAATTACAAATGTGTATCATTACGTGCAACGTGCATGCTATGCTTCCTGCAGAAAAATAGCCTTCAACTTTATCAAACACTGTATGTGTACCTATAATATAAAGAATAAGTGAAAAAGTATACTCAAGTGAGTTCATATCATAATATATATCATTATAACGTATATCAGACGTATATTTCAATGTCATTTCAATATTCAAATATATAATTAAACATTTGAAAACCTAAATCATATATGGGCATTTCTCTACAATTTTGCATTTTCGGCATTTGAAAAAAAAAAAATTTAGCGGCACAGTCTTCCAACCGATCTTATCCTCTTCTGTATGCCTTAAAATGAGAGGAAAAATTTTGGAAACTCAGTTTCCGAGCTCGGTACGTAAGAAAGAGCGATAACAAAATAAATTAAAAAGGTTGTTAACTGTTTACTCTATCAAATTCATTTCACAACTGATATAAGTATTCATATAAACAGCGAGACGATCGGAAAAGAGAAATAGCGTTTTTTTACGTTTTCTTTTCTGATTTTACAGAAAAAAGCCAATGTAATATGTACTTCGATTTCAGGGTAAATATTAGTTATAACAAAAAATATCTTTAGGGTAGACGTGAAAATGTCAACTTATTGTACCTTCTTTTGTTTCTATGCGAGAAAATTAAATTTTATCCACAATAAGAGAAGAAATATTTTTGACCTAGCTATTGATAAATAAGTATGCCAGCCAAAAAAGTGATTTTTTCCCTTGAGTTTCTTTTCCAATATTATATTTCTAAAATCCCATACTATTGATCTATTGTAGGCACATGTTTCGTTTTGGTGCCATTTTATAGAGTAGATCAAGTAGAATACTTTTTACCCTTTTTATTTTTTTTCAAAAACCGAACGGTAAAAAAATTACGGGAACAAAAGTAAACTTTAGATAAATTTCAATAATCTATCATCACAACTTTGGGAATTTTTTTCAACTTCCACATGACCGGCACACCTATCTAAAATATATTTTCTGTATATTAATATACGTAAGATGACTAAAAAAAATTTTCAGCCCACAAAAAACTTCGGTAAGAAAAATTCAGCGCGTGAAAAATTGTAAAGTGATAAATCATCATTTTCACTTCTAGTATTTTAGGT